>CAJNOL010005723.1:0-10869 GCA_905250125.1 Rotaria sordida | reverse complement strand
AAATCAATAAATATTCGAATGAAAAAGATACCATCTTTTAGATAATTACTTTTGGCATCTTTAAGAAGTTTCAATGGACAATATTTAATTATACCAACTTCATTATTCTTCTCGCTTGTTGGACGAACAAATGATAATAGATTTGCATCAGGTTTAATCATTGATACAATATGTTTCTTTTGTTTTGATTGATCACATAAACATAAATATATATTATAAGGAAATGGATATAAAAGGATTTGATCAAATTCTCCACGAAGTAATGTTATGTAAATTGATAAATATTCTTGATTTTCATTTCCAGATATAATAGTTGAACATATACGAAGCATAAAATTATATCCAAATATTGATGTTTTAAATTGTGATGAATATATTGAAAACGGTAAATTTATTTCATGAGGATGCTTAATAAAAGAAAATGTCATTGTACTATCAGTATCTAATGACAAAGTTTTAGTATAGAGTTGTAATTTCTTAGTATCATCTATTTGTTTTTCCATATCGTTTTGCTCTTGTATACACTTATTAACTTTTTCATTATCATCTTTGATCATTTTTCCTACTGTATTTTTTTGTTGAATTAAATTATCACATGTTGTTTTTATTTGATCATGTTCAGACTTCAATCGTGTGCAATTGTTCAAAGAACGTTCCACTTCTGGTAAAAGAATATTAACGTTTTCTTGAACAGTAATCAATTCTTGTTTCATATCACTAACAACGCTAGTTATAGTTGCTGAACAATTGGATTTATTAGGTAAACGTTTGTGCTTAAAAATATATTGAATAATAACTTCAAGTAACATTTTCTGATGTGTATCACATAAGTAGTGTGTTCCTATGTTAGTCCATTTTATCTAATAACAAAGAAACAAATCTTTCGAAATTATTCAATAGGACAATAGAACATACGAGACCCATACAACCAGGCAACTCGCATAATATAGATCGATATTCACAAATCTCTTGTCGATGTTCTTCATATAAATTTATTGAGAAAAAATGTTCACAACAATCACTACATTGTAAGTATGCATGTTGTTGTCCTAAGTGTTCCTAAAAATTCAGCAATTTTTCTTTCATATGTTTAGAAGACATTGGTAAAATTTTGAAAAGAAATAGAATACTTTATAATCATTATATAATCCATTCCAAGAACATGAATAACAGTCAATTTTAATCATATTTAGTTCTCGTTCAGCTCCTCGATCAGCATGTGCCTATTTAACAATGAAATTTGTTTTCATACAGACAAATAATGAATTAGTTTACTTGTTTTTGTTCTTGTTTTGTATGACAAAATGAACAGATAAATGGTTTACTATAAACAAACATATTCATTAATATGAAATATGTTCAGATCAAACTTAAAAATAGTCACCTATCTAGTAAGCCCTTCTTTGAACACCATCGACATAAACGAGTACCACAACATAAGAGTTGTATTGGATCAAGTAATAACAATTTACATAATTCACAAAATAAGCTAATATTGATAGTATCTTTATTGCCTATCTTCAATCCTCCAAATGAATCATGTGGTTCTTTTGACGTTGCCATGAATAATATTATTCAAAAAAGAAATATTTTCGAACAAGAAAAATGAATCTATGCCAATCTGAAACTATTGCATAAGAACAAGAACAAACCAATATATAACTGCTTTTGAATGATTCATTATCCCTTTTTTTACTCATTTTCACTAATTTTATTCGCAGTAGACAGTTTTAAGTTTTTTCCTTTCGAGAGTACTTCTTCACTAGAATCTTCTGTGAACAGCAGCCAAACTTTTTATTTTGTGTCGACATCTGTTTCTGAATTTTTACAATGGATACCTTAAAATAAATTCCGATATATTCATATTAGTGAATCATAAGTAAATGAGATTAACATATTAAGTAAATTTATTTATCAATATTAATTATCGAAAATAATACTGCTTTAATAATCTAGAATATAATCTATCTCCATGTTTACTCATCATACTTTATGCTTCACTAATTTGATTATGTTGGGAAAAAAACTATGACATAATTCAATTTTTAGAACTTGATATTGATAAAAAATAACGATTTTCTTTATGATGAAAACTGAAGCAAAGAAACATAGTAAATTATAAATCAATAGAAAATTTCTAAAAAAGAAGAATAGTTTTTAATAATCGAATTCATATTCAAAATTGTTATATAATCAATGACTATCAGAGTCGTCATAAAAAAATTGTAATGATTTTGTCAGAGATTAATTAAACTAAAAACAATTTATGATTGTACTTTGTACTGATATGAGTGAATCATATTGTAAAAAGAGAAAAAAAGAAACAATATTCTATAGAAAATTAATAAGGTATTATTCATGATTTTGTAATGATTAATTTCAGACAAATAAGCGAACACAAAAAGTTTAATTGTCTTTGACGAAGAGAAAAAGGAGAAAATTGGTACTGCTGTATCAGAAGTGAAAACAACCGTCCTAAGATCCAACACCAAAGACTATTTTTTACTATTTCAATGAAAACAACTTAACCTATATTATGATTATATGAAGATGAAGACCTACTATTGTCACTTACATTCAAAACTCAAATATCTATCTATGTGTTCGATGAAGGCAATTTTTTTAAGTGGATTTTGAAACATATTAAGATATTTATAGAATTTTAATGTTTACCAAATTGATATTTCGAAATTTGGTATAAAAGTGATGCAACGATAAAAACGATTACAATGATAACAGTAACGTTGGAAAACTTAATCGGATTTTATTATGACAGTTTCAGTACTGAGCTGCTAACCATTAGTGTTTCATCAAAATTCATTAGTAGAATTCTCATTAGGGTTTTCAAAATAGTAAGGAAATTATTGACTATATATATTCATTCAAAATAAATTTGAAAAAGAGAAGTTAATGAGAGAAAAGTAATCATATTAAAAATATAGATCTGTTGAATTAAATCTCTCTTTCTGACTAGTGATAATTGAAAGGTCAAGGTACCTATGGAGAATGAATATTCAATGTCATGATTCATTATCGGTTTGAAGTGTTAGTTAAACAAAGTAACATGAATAATGCATTCAATGAGGAAAAATTATTCTATGTAACATTTATAACCGGTGATTGTTAGTGAGTCATCTGAGAGAATATTACAAATTCACAATTATTAATTGTCGAACATGACATTTGGTGATATTTTATTCTAAATGGAATGATTCATTTCTCTTAATAATATCAACTCGTAGGTGAATGCATATAAAATAATACGGACTTTTTTTTGGTTAAGTGCAGCATTCATAGTTATTGTTAGTGAGGTAATTTGCATTTATCACTTTCTAATCATTTGTCTATGATCAATTCTTCAAAATCAATATTGATCAAAATGTACTCTTACTTATTCATATTGTTTATCTCTCTTTCTTTTATTATACTGTTATAGTATATAAAAGCACAACCGGTAGTGTTTGTCACTAGTCTTTATAAGATTCGTCTTCATGTTCAAAAAAAAAACAGCTTATCTAGCTTAAAAAATTTCTAAACATAGATGCAAGATAATTTTTAAATGGCTGTATTGAATTATAAGAATAAGAAACGATAATAAAAGAATAAAAATAAGAATAAAGAATTTCTTTGGTTTTATTAATGGTTTTCATCACTTGAGAGACAACTTGATTTATATACCAATCAGCATTGGTTGATTTTTTATTTAAAAGAACAACACAAGTTTCATGTACTTATCTGTGTTTTCTTCATAACTTATGTTAATTTTGTCTACATATTGCACTTAATTGTTGAAATACACGGCAATATACGCAAGAATTAATTGTTGATTAAAACTTATTTCATTCCTTGAATTCAGTGAAATACTGGAAATTTTGAATCGATCAAAACCATGATAATATCATTGACTAATAATTACCTACTCAAATGAACAATGTTATCGTAGAAAGATGATTGAGTTAAATCTGGTTATGAATTATAAGACGTACGACGCATTTTAATCTGACTGGTCTCAAATACAATACAACAATTAAAAGCAAATTTAGAGCTTTAACTTGTGTCTCTACCTGGCAACAAAAATCGCATTTCTTCATTTATTTCCACTGAATTGCAAGTCATACCAAAATAGGAAACAGTAAGTTGTCATATAGACGAATAGGGATCCCAGAGGAAGTGACAAAAACGAAAGAAAAAACTTATTATTAGCGACTAAATAAACAGAACATACTTCTTGCATTTTATGACACATATCAAACATCGGTGCCTTACGAAACGAACGATTGTAAAAATAGATTGTGATATAGTATGCTCTGAATCTGCTAAATAACTCAATACGAAAGTAATCACATAGGGGGCACCCCGAAATGGTTGGGATAATGGGGCAGGCAACCTCTATACAAATGCAAATTATGAATAACATTTGACAACAGCTGATCAAAATCTGCGAAATAAAAAAATAGAAAGAAAATCAAAATTATCCAACGTTGACTGAATTGATCTCTCTTTTTTATCGAAATGCTTGTATAATTATATATCTACTGTTGTCGTCAGGACTTGGTTTTAATTTAATAATTCTTCACAAAATAAAACATGTACAGTTCTGTAAAATTTGACAAAAGAAAAATACATGAGAATCAACCGTTATTTCCAATAAATCTTTCACACAAAGATTTCAAAATGTCTGTATTGACAAATGGCAACTTTTTTTTTTGTTGAAGTTCTTGGATCGACGTCTCTTACTTCAAAGATTAAAATATCAAATATTCAAATATTCTAAAATGATTACTTCAATGTTTTTTTTTTTGTATCTTGAAAACTATTCTAATAAGTTAATCAAGTGAAGTTTGATTGCATCAGATAAATATTTATAAATGAACAACTACTGTTACTTAATTTTACTTTTATTTCTTTTCGGATGTCTAAATATGCCAAACTCTTCCTTTTCTTGTGATGTTTAAATATGATTAAGTACAAACTTATTCATACTCGTGTATGACATATTGAGTTTTTGCCTGTTATGTAACTATGTGTAATAAAATTGCCTAACAGTCGATGACTCACTATTATCGAAAGTACATTCAATTTACTTTTCTATTTTTTGACACAACGATCAAATATTAATTGTATTAAATAGTTAAGTTTAGTTTAGAATTCTGAAATTCACTCCATATGAATGAATCGTGAAAGATCCGACCACTCAACAAGATCTGATGGAATCCGATGCTTGACTTGTTCTGACTTTTTTTTTTTTAGATTTCAATCTCTTTGTTCTGTTTTCAAGAGCTCTTGATTCATCTCTACTTAGGTGAATGAAATGTTTGCAGTTAGATCAGATAGATATCCATAAATCAAGATATACGTGAGCGACCACATCTTTATATATACGGGTGTCGGTTCACTTCCATGGTCATTAGCAAGTAAACAAATCATGAGTGAGTTATACATAGACGATCCGAAAAAGTGAGTTCGACGTAGTACTCGAAATTTAGAATTAATTGTTTAGTCTCTATTGATGAAACTCGTGCTCATTTAATTCGTATTAAATTCCAACGCTAGGATTAGATCAGTTTCTGACACTATGATTCGATCGAATTCTAACACTAGAGATTCAAATGTGATTGCGTAACCGAGTTTCCAACAATATTCATATAGATTTCTACTGGATTTTAGAGAATCCTCATACGAACTGATACGATTCGATGGAATCCGACTGTTGGATTGATTCTTAGCAGATATTGAAATATAAAACTAAAGAAAATGAAAAATTATATCTATTACGTTATTTCGACATAAAGCGTTACAAATACATGACTCTTTTACAATCATATGGGTATTGTCTCATATTAAATGCCTATTTAAAAAAATTCAGGTTTAAAGTTATGCAAAAAGGAAGAGTAAAAGTATTTATGAGGGAATGTAAGAATATATATGTAAAATTAAAATATATCTGACAGAACATAAAAAAAAACATTACATCAGTAACCCGATACTTTTTCTCTTTCTTTCTGTCTTTCTTTCCTATACCTTAATAAAAATATTATTTCAATATATTCAACAATGATTTGCTAAATTATATGTTCTATGGAATTCATACATTTATATATTTTTTCAATTAAACATAAATCTCCTTGTTTGGCAAAAATATAATTTTTTTTTCTGATCAGATGATAAATAGTAAACATATTTATGTATCATGTTTTTTTTAAAATTAATGAAAATTATTTTTTTTATAAGTGAATATAATATTAATTACAGACTATAAAATCCTAGTATCTTACTCCTAATATTACGAAATATCAATATCGAATATTTGTTTTGTTTTTTTTTGAGTAATTTCTTCTTATCTGTGATTGTACATACATTTAAAGAAATGTAATTAAGAATAAATGTAAGTTCTTGTTCTATTTTGAGCATATACAGTAGTGATTAGTCAATGTAATAAAATAATTGTACGTAGATTTATAAATTTCTAGGACATAAAAAACTTGAATCTTACTATTCGCTGTCTTAACTTTAGTGGCGTATGTTTTTTTTCTTTTTTATGTGATCAATATTGAATCATTCTTTCATCATCGAATAGCAACAACACTATGACGTCAGCATAGTAACAAAAATAAAAATAGCACTGAATCATTCTTAACTATGAACTATTAGTAATAGAATATATTCTTGTCTTACCCTCCCACAATAAGAAACATTGTCTGTTATTGACAAACTCTGTCTGCAGCCGACTAAACTTGTTTTTTGCGTTGTTTTTGAAGACGTGCTTGGTTTTTTCCAACTTGCGTCATTAAAAAAATATAGTAATGCCTCGAGATTGTTAATAATAAACAACACGTGTTTTGATGAAAAATTCTATGCATATAGCGATATTATGGAAGTCAACTTTCGTCATTTAATAAACGCTAATCGAGACGAGTCAATTGAAAAAGAATCTTTTTTATTTGTAAAACTTTTTTATACATAATTATTATTTCACAAGTTTTCGCATACAACTAGATTGAGTCACACTCTGTATGTCTGTATGAAAATCTTCCAAATTCAAGATACAGGTACGTATTTCCTATCACTTTTTTTTGCAATTACCTCTCAATACATTATTCTATTACTTTCAAAAGAAGCAATTGAATGCATACGCTAGAATGACCTGGAAATCAGATAAGAGCATGTGTTTCACAAATAGAAATTAAATTGAACTTTTGCTCATCAGATAATTATGATTAATTAGTCATTCTTGTATACATAAATAGAGAATATTGTTTTATAAAATTGTTGAGAATCCTCCATGTTTATGAAACTAATTAACTTCAGTAATCTTATAACTACGCAATAGAAAAGAACGAAAAAAAAATGGTGCAATTACCCTATACAAAGTAACTGGATATATATAAATGAAAAGTATGCAACTATTGGATAAGTGTATAATACACCACCGAAAAGGTCTGGCTTACTTCTAGTTTATCTCTTCAGTAAGAAAGATATCTCACCAAAAAATATCCTTGATAACAAAAAAATATTCAATATTTTCTTTCTTTATAACCGTAGATAAATTACTAATATGTTGATAAACAAAATAGAACAGCATACCAATCATAAAACCATTGGTAATGGTTCTCATATTGTAATTTTGATATTTTCCTGAGTATATCGATGCAAAATCGCTGTGTCCGTGAGTTCTCTGCTCAATATCCAAGAAGATTTTATTTCTTCATTTTAATCGAGACAACGCTTTGTTTCGATCAATATGTGGTTGCTCAACCACTAAAAAGTTGCCATCTAAAATTAGTCCTTGTTATTTTTTGTGTGACCATTCGATACAAAAAATGAAATTTAAAGACTATCAGACTTCCAAGACTGATAAATATCGGAACAATTCATGATGTTCTATGTGCTCTCAAATGAAAATTTAATATTTTTATAGTGCTTTGAACAATACTAAAGGAATTCAGCCGACTATCTTATGATCTTTTACGACTTCATAAAATTCGAAAATATTTAATATGAGTTTGAGATATAGTTATGATCATAAAGTTGGTTTGTCTTCTAATGAAAATGCTTCAATCTGTTGGTTGATGACATCATAAACCATTTGCCTTGATGAAACGGTCGATGTTTCTTGCACTTAGCTAAAGTTGAGATATTCTTAGAGATAGCAGAGAGGATACTTGTGATTGGAAGTTTTAAATAATCAAACGTAGGATAACTTATGTGAATCGATACATTATCATACTATCAATGCTGGATAGGTAAACTAATTAGTGAATCAATAGTTGTTAGTTTTATGAAAATGATCTTTGAAAATTATCATTTTTGGATAAATATATATAAGTAATCACGAAACTCAATCGAAGTTTTTAACAGAAGTTTCACTTGAAAATTTTCTTAAGCATTAGATCGAATTACAAATGAACTACAAAACATTGTAACATGTGTTATTCTTGATAAAATAATATCCTTTGAAGTAATTGCGCAACTTTCTAGAATATATTTACAATCAACACGTTGTTGAATGCTTGATTTTGAAGAGTTGTTGTATGAAAAGTATGTACTACTTATCTGTTTATAGACATCCATTATTAAATCGAAACAACTGTATGAACTTTAGAGAAAATAAAAGAATGGACTTACTAGGATATGCACATACCAAGACAATCCTTATACTGATAGTAACACCAAAAAGAGACTCTTAATCAGTTCGCATTAAAAATCATACTGATTAGATGTTCAAGAAGTATACTATATGATAGAACAAGGTAGGAAAATGTCCAATGTCGAAATATAATACAGAATAATGATATAGTCTATTGTCTTGTGATTTTGTCCTCTTTCGATATTTTCTATGAACTTGACAGATTGAAAATAAAATTTTATCTCCTTGTTTCTTTCTGTCCTGCTGATAATGATGTCTGTTTTCTTTAATAGCTGTCCATCGTGTACATATCGTAATACTACTATGATCAACATATAACTTTGTTTTATCTATTTGAAGATAAATCTCGCCTTGTGTCATTTTATCATGTCCACTTCTCCGATTCTTAGCTTTTCAAGCGGCGATAAATCCAAGTTAATCTTTATCAATGACCGATTCATTTATCAATTAAACAAAACACAACAAAAGATGAAATATCGACATTTCAAGAATTGGATGCACTCGACTTATATTCATATCCATCACAATTATTAGTATATGGAAAAACCAGATGAACATAACTCTCACCTGCTGGCATTCGGAAGTATTAAGATCAAGCTTTCAAAGAGAAAGTGAAGGGACAAGTCATCATAGTGATGACCGCAATCGAAAAAGTTTATGATGATCAGGATGTGGATGTGTTCTGTCGAAAGATCAAGGCCTTTTCTACATTTATATTCACAACAAGACTCCACATTTAGTTCAATTTGTTACTTTGTCAATTATCGATATTTGTCGAGGTTTCTCATCTCGATATTTTGCTACTTCTCCATACGACATTGTATTTCTCAGATGCTACTGTGTGTATGATAAGTAAATGCTGAAATCCAATGAAAAAATGGTTTGCATTTGTAAGGTCGTTCATTCTTATTAACCTCCTCAGCGGTATCTAACAAACTTTGTACTGTGGTCTAGATCTTGGTGATGTTGTTCTCGCCAATAGTCATTTATACATCGTCTTCTTAATAAAAATTCACTTTTTCAGCAGGTGGTCAAGCCATACTATATAACCATGGCTCATCGTCGCCATTATTGTGTCATTCATCAGAGCCACTAATACTAATCATCTCTTTATTTTTTTTTCAGATATCATTTATTTCAATAATGAGAACAATATAGAAATACTATGACTATGAAGATCAGCTAGCTTCGTGGATCCATATTTCTCCTGAATCTCCACCAGATGTAATGAAGGTTCGAAAGATTTTATAAAGGCCTCTTGAGGTTTGGCGAAGCCAATGGTTGTCTAATAGCCTTGAGATTTAATGTCTTCTATTGAATGTTCACTCAAAAAAATAACAAGAACTAGCTTAAGATAATGGCTTTTTTGTGATTGAGTAGTGGTATACTGATCCAAACGACGCGTCTCTATGATATAATTGAAAAAATAGAATGTTCTTTGGCTTTGAGCAGAGACTCACTAAAAACAGTGGTTTGGCATTGACAAATTTTTGTTTCTAAACGTATATTTTTGTGAAGTCAATACATCTTTGTAGTAAATAAATTGTCCTAGATGAAGGTTAAACGAATGTATCCATACAACATATTGACCAAATCAAACGTAAAATAAATAATTACTTTTCATCTACACATAATCATGTACTATAGATTGATTTCAATCACATCAATTGTCTCTTACGAAATATCTCAAGCAGACTATCGTCTATTCTGACGATGAAGTTCCAGATTGATTTATTCTTATTTCGAACGCATTGATTATATTAAACATGGAAACTACTAATAGTTACCTAATGATAGATAAAATGATCGCTTCTCAATACCATACCAGAATTGTAGTATGATTATCATAATGAAACATGACCAAAAGATACTCCGTATACATTCATTAGAAGATCACGAACAAAGAAACCGGAAATTGTATTTAAACACTGTAAGATCTATTTTAAATAATATTTTTTTATTGATAAATCTGATTAATTTAATTGAATTTCTTCGATAGTATTCAACGTTTGAAATGATCTTCTATACAAATAAAATTCTTTGGGACTTATTTGATTATAGTTTTATTTTAAAATAACACAACGTAGAGAGTTAATTTTATATCTTAAAACTTATAAAAGAAAAACTTTTTTATTTCATTAAAATCTTTTTTAAAGTCGTTCTGTATCATTTGTATTTACAGTTTCAATTATTCACTAAAACGGATTTGATCCAGTATTCAT
>CAJNOL010005722.1:0-10870 GCA_905250125.1 Rotaria sordida | reverse complement strand
TGTTAATCGATTGTATTGTAAAACGTTAATTTCAAAAAATATCGATGCTGATGTTCGATACAGTAGGACATTTTAGTCAGAATAAAAGAACAAGTCATAGTAGAAAGAAAAAAAAAGAAATCACTGGTCGCCACCTATCGAATAAAAGAGCTTGAAAACATTATTTTACAGTTTTCGTCTTGGTGTCGAATTTTTTTAGTATCTTGAGCAGGAATGTTAACCTGAAATTTCAGAGTGCAATAAACATTCTTCATCAATCCTATAATTCAAGTTTTATGATACTTTTCACAACATAAATAATTTTTGTGTTTTAGCCTGGTCTTTTTCAAACACTTACAATCATAAACAATAGAAAAAAAAATATTAGAATAAAGTATCATATGGTATATATACTGATTCTCTATAATTAGCTTTTTTTTCTTTTTGTCTGTCAATTTAAAAGGGAAGAAAAATTATCGATCAACATTTTTCCATTAATCAATGTTTTCAACATAATGAAGAAAGCAGTTATATTTGTTTATGATACATAATTGACATGCATCATCAAGTCGATTGATTGTAAAGTTCGATTGCAAAACATTTGACTTCATTGATAGAAGATTTCAACTCATGGATGATTAAAGATGATAAATATTTCAGTTTCTGAAGAAAACAAGAATTGCTTCAAGAATTATCGTTGTTGTTGAAATAACTTCATGAAAATTTTGGTTTCATATCACATTGATGATTTGAAGTAAATCATCTTGCTGAAATTCGCATGGTAAATATACTGATTTCGAAAAGAAACATTACGATGAGACTAGAATTTTGTCACAGGTTCGTAAGTATACGAAAATACTCAATCGAGTCTATTCTTGTCGAATAGTTTATCATCAGTAAGGATTTCTAAATTATATTGTTGACATCTATCAATTTAAGTTTTTGATCAGTACTGAAGAAATAAATTAACAGAGATGAGTAAAACCACGTTTTATTAATTAGATTCTTTTTGAATTTTGCATTTTAACCCGCTGGATTGATAACTAGCGAAGTACAAGATCAAAGCTTGCCTCATTGTCAGAATTTACAAAGACATAACACTCGATAATCCAAATAATCGTCATCACTTCTTTTCTTTTCCACCAACATCTTACATTCACATATTCATTACAACTTTGATCATTTATGTCTTTCTTTCGAACTTTTTTTTTTCGTTCTGTCAAAACAATGTCATTTATATATTCTTATATTGTTTGTTAGCTTCTAAGTTTTGTATATAATTTCGAAAATTTGTAAAAATAAAACGCATTTTTAGTGACGTGGTCTGAAAATCAGCATAAAAAACGGTGACTCAGCGACAATAAATCCCACCTTTCTTAGCCCAGAAATCAACTATAAAAAATCGGTTCGGACAAAAGTTAGCCCTGATTCAGACCATTAAAACAAAAAAAATATTGGTTATAGACTGAATCAGGAGGAAGTTATATCAATTTTCCTGATTGAAAACCATATTCTGGGAAAAACGGTAAACACATTTAGAGATGGATTTTTTTATTCAAATTCGAAAAAAAACACATTAAAATGGCATAATTTCATAATTTTGTCCATTTTGCAAACAAAAGTTGCATATATAAAACCAGCTGTTCTTTATAAATCGTAGAGCTTTTCACACTGTATCTTGTGGCATATTTTGTTTTTCTAATACAATGTATTAAAAAAGAAAAGCAATGTCTTTCAAAAACTGAAAAAACTTCTGAAAATCTCGAAAATGTCTCGAAAAACATGACAAAAACATGATAGTGGGGACTCAATCTCCTTTGGTAAGTTTATTAATATCTGGCCTTTTTGGAAAAAAAGGCATATATATTCTGAAAGAGCAGACTTAGGCGCATCTTTCTATGATAAAATCTCAACTTCAACTTTTTTCGAAAAAATTGGTTTTTGTAAGGGGGGAAGGGTTCCTTAAAGTATTTTAAAGTATTTTGAAGTACTTTAAAGTACAATAAAATACAATAAAGTACGTCAAGTACGTAAAGTACAAAAGTACGATGTTTCCTCCTTGGGTCGAAATCGTGAAAAAAGTCCTCTCGAGCATGTCCTTCAAGTCAAGTGGCTGGAACTATGACAAAGAAGTTTTTGTAGCTCAGACTTGTATCTTATGTCTGTTTTCATTGGCTTTCTCATAGGGTGTAAGCATATTAGACCAGAAATCGGCATCTCGACTGTTTGCAGTTTACAATTCAAGTTTCATATATACAGAATGTTTTGAAAATCGACTCAGAAACGAAATGTGAAGGTCTTTGACATTTGTTAACCATACTTCTAGGTTATTTATTTCTTGAATAAGGGATATATTCCAAGTTTTTATGTGAGATGACTAAAACGTTTTCGTGATACTTGAAAAATGCTTGAATGTCTTATAGTGCAAGTTAGGATTTTTAGAACATTTTCATCGTAGATAAGGTACTGCAAAATGTAACAAGCGAAAGAGAAATGATTTGTTAACAATAAAATCAAGTAAGTATAGCCTGCTCGAAGATATCAAAACAACTATTTGCTTTTGTTTAAAATAGCTGAATGGCATGAACTTCTTTGGTCACGATTGTTTCGTACTAGAAATAGAAAAGTCCGAAAATGTCCGAAAATATTTTTTTCAAATAAAACTATCTAATCAAATGAAAAACTATCAGTGAAATTTCATACAAAATAAATATTTCTACACAGTGAACTAGTTTTAAGACCTGTAAAAATATTATTTGATGCTATGCTACAAGTTACGAATTTCAGACCATGTTAACATAAGGGATCGTAAAGCACTGCGAGTTCTACAAAATGAGACATTGTATGGCTCTCGCTACTATTTTGTTCAATTACAATCAGCTTACAGTCTTTGCTCATTATGACAACCACATATAGAGAAAACATGCGTTTCAAGATTATACTATTCCATGAAGTACGACTATCTGTAAGTGTTGAAGTATTTAGTCGAGAAATCGATAACGTCTTTTCCTCACCTATCTCATAGAGTATGACGGATATTGTGACATATTAGTTTGAATTTTAGGACCATGGAATTAGAATTTTTAGGTTCCAAATCGATTCGAAATTCTGCAGCACAGAATATAAATTTTACTGTATCCTAAGCCGACATGTAAGAATAGGTCAAATGTTTTGACAAAATGTGTATGTACTTTCCCAACAATCAAAGAGACTCACAGTAACGGAATATGATTCGATTAAAAAGTGTTCTTACCCGTACTCTGCTGAAACTTTTTCGTTACATGATCATCCTAGATTCAGTACTTCTTCTAGGATATGCACGTCTTCTCGTTAGAATAACATGTGCGTAATGTTCGACTGCTACCTTTCCGTTCCGACTATGTTCTTGACGCGTAGTATAAGAATGGATGAGTATATGCTTCTATTTAACCTTCTTCAAATTACCATTGCTTTCAATTGTTAGGATTCGATTGTCTCAACTGTGTTTGAACGTAAAAATATCGGCAAGGAAATGTCAAAAGCGAGAAATGTCAACAGGAAAATGTCGAAGCAAAAGTATCAAAAGTAAAAATGTCGAAAACTGAAGTAAGAACTTCTGAATGTTTTTTCGTTTAGAAAATTAAAAAACAAAGCAGCTGAATTCAAATTAAATTTTTATTAGTGAAAAAGAAAGAATGAAATTCAATCAATTAGTTTACCTATGTTAAATAATGTTCTTATTGCACAATCATAACTTTTTATCGCTGCAATAAAAAGACAGACCGTTGAGAAGATCAGATACTATAATGAGGTAATTAACTTATCGATTGCATAACCTGTTTATTCGATTTTTTAATACTGCTGTTCATTTGCTTTTCTGCTTCAATGTACCAGAAGAACGTTGCGGTATAATATTTCTGTACATATTTTCCTTTTTGCTTTTGTAAAATTAATAAACTTCCATATATTTGAGATGATTTTGATGAATATGAGAATTTATTCTATGATGATCACTTGTCAATAAGCTGTGGGTGTGTCTTCTGTTCAGCCATACTCACATATCTATCCAACATCTTTCAGAATTTTACTTTTTTATTTTTCTGATGCTTTTTCGGACATTTTACAATTTCTACACTTTTTTACTGTCGACATTTTTACTTTCAAGCAAAGTTGAGTTTATCTTAGGTTTGGCATTTGCTTTATCTCACAATTGCTTTTGTTGATGCACAATATGTAAATGTTTCACATAAAGATTAAATTCACGTCATCTTAATGAGGATATAATGGCATGTGTTATGTGACCATTATCTAATCATGAATTTGAATGAAATAAAAAAGTATGCTCTTCTTTCAACTGATTTATTACTTTATTCACAACTTTCATCTTCATGAAAGACTAATTGCCCTTCGTGACGGTCATTTAAAGTGCCCAATATCCAAATATGCACAACTCATCGAATCAATGCCCATTATGGTTTTCATCAATGCATTTATAGATAAAACTGCTTTTCACAAGCTCATATTTGTATCAGAATGAGTTTGTCAAAACTCGTATTAACCGTAGTGTGGATATCTCTATGATATTCATCTGGCAATGATGATTCAGAGGTTTGTTGTACAGTCAAGTCTTGCTTTCGCTTGAAATTTGAAACTGTATTAAGTAATCTGATTGGTTTTATCACTCGTAAGTACTAACACCGAACAGATTGCTTAATTCAGTTTCAAATTGCAGCAGAGCACATGCTTAAATCCCATATCTTTTTGGAATTCTTTTGTTCTCGCAGGATTCCCTCTATAGACAACTGTCGAATGTGAAAAGGTGTTAATCAATTAAGACTATTGCTTGGCATGTCTTCCGACAAGCGAGGAGAAAAAAAATGACAGTTGCTGTTAAATTCTAGCTTATATTTTTCCCTATTGCTCTATTTCGACTACAATTTATAAATGTATTAACAAGACCTGATAGTCTGGTCTCTCCAATTAAGGCGTAATAAAAGAGACGTGATAAAGTTGAAAAACTCATCTCGTTTAAGATTTTAGCTCCTTTCTCAAAATGACACTAAGTATTGATATTTGAGACGAGTTCATAGTGATTTTCAAACAAAAATATAATCTGATTAGGGTTCAAATAGCTGTAGTCAAAGAATTTCAAAAGACTTACTGGAATGGTCTTTCATTTTAGCGGTATCCGAAGCTATTTTTTCTATACAAACTGCTTAATAAAGCTTTGCTAATACACAATGCAGATGATTTCATTTTCTTGAGTTTCTTTCATCGTGATCTCTGCTACCAATTGATGGAGTTGCGCAGAAAAGTAGATGAGGTGTGGGTGTGGGTGGATGAATGGACAAAAAATAGGTCCGACCCACATCCACAACTAAGCTTGACAGCCACATTTATGCCCTCTTTCGGTAACTTTTTTCATTTAAACTTTAATAAAAAAAAATAATAGAAATCAAGTACAATCATATTGTCACTTGTTATTAAATTTTTTTGTTCGAAATTCAAACAATACAACACAATACAAATTATATAAAATCAAGTATTAGAATCGTTCTTTCACTAGTGTTTTATCCAATTCGAATTGTAAATCTACACCCGATTGGTGATGTACGGTCGATAGTGACGTCTCATTTATTATTTCAATTGAATCAATTTGCATCTCACTTTGTTTTGACCGATTTTGATATTGTTTTCGTTGAATAACTATTGTTGGATTATTCAAAAGAAAAACAGCCAATATCCATTTATGTCGTGCTTTCGTCCAATGTTTGGATGATTTTCTATAAAGATGATCTCGAAGAAGATGACTGATAAAACACAATAGAATAGGATGACGATGAGCACATTCTACATGAATAAATCCACAATAGGCACTAAAACCTGAATCAGTAGTTTCTAGTTTTCGACCGAGTGGTGAATAATCAAGTCGACACATGTATATTATTCCACCGATAGTACTTCTGAGTAAACGAATGAATGCAGTAATTAGACCAAGAAAAGCATCAAGGAAAATATTGAAATACAAGAAGATCATAAATACACGTCGATTGTTAAGTGACAAAACATTAAGTTTATGATGTAAAAATACATATTGTCCCAAGATATTGTTCAGATACGTCTTGAAAAAAATTAAGAGTAAAATAGGAATAATTAGTTTTAGTATATGCTCTAAGAATCGTGAACTTCCATATGTGAGAAATGATCCAATCATAATGGCGATGATAAAAGAAAAGAAAGCCAAAAAGATATATTCTAAGATTACATAACCGATCAGAGTACCAGCAAAACGAAAATTATCGGTCACATAATTAGCATTTTCTGAGACTTTTGGTTCTGGAATCTCAGAGTGATCACCAGCAAAGGCATGTAGAAGATTTCGACGAATGGATGCCAGCATACAAAGCAATTGAATAACGATCACAAGTAGAGTGAACACAATAGCAAAAACGTATGGTCGATACAAATGAGGTAGACGAAAATTTGATAATTTATCTTCGTTAGGTTGTAATTTTGGATCATCCTGTAAAAATAGTATGACAAAAACATTGAATGTGATTTGGATAGGTAGATGAAGTGGAATCAGTATCGGAGGAATTTGAACCAATGCCTAGTGATCAAATTTGTTAGAATATAATAAAATACATTCACTTTATGGAAAAAATAAATATCGCAATACTTACTTGTACAGTAATAAAGAAAAGTAATAATGAAATAGCTGCATAAACCGAGACAATACGTGATGAAAATCGAAAATCATCTCGCCATACATAAATAAATCGAAATAGTTTCGCAAAACGATTCATTGATTTATTTCTATTTCTCATTCCCAGAAGATTTTTCACGTAACGTGATTCAACTGAATTTGGCAACGATGAAAAAAGAAGATTATATTGTTCGCGTGGTAATCGTTTATTGTCGATCTTTCTAAATCGAATTCGTTTGATAAGTAATGAGAATAGTTTAACAGTAATGTAGGACAAAAACAGATAGCGAGGAATGTCCATGAGAAGTTGAAAGAACAACAATTTCGATCCTGTGCCATAATATTTCAAAGATCGGATAATTTGAGAGCCGCCCGTTTGATTATAGGTTTTGTCAGTTGGATAAAATTCATTACGACATAAACCAGTATCCACAATAGTGATGCTAAAATCTAACCATGTATACAAAGAAGCACACATCAAACTGAACGGTGTATCCATGTAAACAGCAGCTAAAGTTGGATAATGATGAAAACCAATGACAAGAACTTTGAATATTTGACGAACATATGTTACAATAATGCCTAAGAAGAAAACAGATTTTTATATTATTTGTATGTTTTTTTGTTTTTTTACTTTGGAGAAAAATGAAAAAAAACCTATCATAGATCGCAACATGTTTATCAATTGAATATTTATTGACTTAATCAATAAAAATATCTTTTTGAGGATAATAGTGTATCGACAATGATGGCATACCTTCATTTTTCGATGAATTGCTTGATGTAAACATTTGACTAGCAATCTCTAATAATTCATCTGCAAAGACGGCGAATATCACTGCAGAAAATGTTCGTTTGACATGAACGAAAAAATCAAGTGGAATTGGAATACCAATGTATCCTTTGCATATTTTGCCTCGTTGAAATGAAACTCGTTTTGTAATCACAGAGAATATCACAATTAGTAAACAGGCAGCAGGAAAAGTAATGATATTGAATTCTGCTCGAACATCCATCACTTTACAAATTGTATGTCTTTGAAAGAATATTGACTCGTTCTTCTTAAATTTATCAACTATATCATTATGAATAGGTTGTAGAATAGTCCATTTGACAATGAGAGTTGCTGTAGCGAGCATAACAGTAGCAATCACAATAATAGATGAAACAATATAACGACCGAGTACCGGTTCGACACTAGAGGTATCGAAGAATTTTCGATTGAGATTATGAGTGTCGGAACTACTATAAAAAGTTAGAAGACATCAATCTTTGTGTACAAAAGAGACAAACTTTTCTTTTTTTGTCGATGGATTTTTTCGGTTCTTACGAATATGATAAAATATTTGTAGTCCATGAAAAATCACGATCAACACAAATAGCATGACACCAACTATAATGACTTGTTTGCCACTATCTGTCACTAGAATTAAATCCGCAAAATATTCTGTACGGTTAGGAGAAAAAAATTTATTAAGAGTTTTATCATGTTTCTGTAATCGAGCTCTATTCCTTCAGATTAGTCACTCGATTTTCTGTCGTCGCATCTTTTCAGATGATCACTTTTCATGGCAGCTCTTCTGTTAGACTCACTTTCATTACATAAACTTCCATTCCACCAAAAGTTGCAAACACATGTCCGTTCACCATGGAGATTATTATAACAACGACCGTATCGTCCACATGGATTATATACCGAGCAATCTAGAACACATACGTAATTTAAAATATCGATAATAGTAAATATCAACGGAAAACTTACTATTCTCTAACGAAACAGGAGTTACAGTAGTATAATTCTTATCAAAGAACAGGTCGTCAATCCCCATCAGTCAATGTTTTTAAAATGTCCTCTGTTGTTTTTTTCTCTCTACTGCTGGTAACAATATACCATGGCAAACATACCTGAATATCTCTCAAATATGATACTTGAAGTCATAGTTCAAAGTATTACAGTCCTTGTTTTTTTTTTTCTTCTTTTGCAAATACATGTGGAATGATGAGAAGAAAAATTTATTACTCCTGTTTTGACATTAATACTTTTTTAAAGACTAAGTCACGGAATATAGATAAATATTGTTCTGTTCGTGATGATAAATAGGACTCGTATATCTTGATGAAAACCAATCTCGTGTCGCTTTCAAGGAAGAAGAAATACAGTAATATACTAACGATAGTGTCCAGTGATTTTAGTCAAATCATCTAATGCCTCTTTATGGTATACCAACCATTGCTTGTATATGAAATGAGGACGTGAGATAAAAGAAAATAGTGAGACTAAGAATGGAAATTTATCAAGAAAGAAACAACTGACTTCAAGACTTCATGGGACTTCACAACAGAAGTCTCAGTTATTTCTCTCTTGGATATAATCTAAAACATAAACACAGAATACTCAAGTGATAAACCAGTCACAAATATGTAGTTATGAGGAAAGAAAAGAGAAGACAAAACGTAATAAAGGAAGTTAAAACATCATGCACAAAGAATAGAGAAAAAAACTATATAACAACAGCAAACAACAATACATCAACAAGCACCCGGAAGCATCACAAAGAAACCTAGAAAATCACGGAAAAAATGTGACTGCGGATTATTTCTATTGTATCTGCCAGTCAACGATCTTTTCTCTTGATTGATCATGGAAAACCAGGAAGAAATAAATATTCTGTATTTTAGTCATGGATATTGACTATGCAAGAGTCCAGAATGATTTTTCTCGTGTTTATTCCGTTATTTACTTAATGTTGTCCTTGATATTGGATCCTTGCTTGAACAGCTCATTGACTGAAATTAAAAATCCTTCTGATCCAATGAATAAGTCAGACATACTTTATTCTATTACGCGAAAGTCTGGTATAAAACTGACTGGGAATGAGTAAGGGTACTCTTTTAAATTATAAACCATACCTACATCCTGGATGAAGCATATCAGTCTGGTTGCTGAAATAATCCATTTGTTTTTGTTTCTTTTGAGACAAAAAAGGACACATTTTTTTCTTTCAGTTAAGCTATATTTAGATTTCCGGAAAAGGAACTCTCTAAAATTACAACGAATTATTATGAAGTAAACAGAATCAATCAAAAATAATATACTGAAATTTACAGAAAAGCTTCAGAATTCACTAAAGTCTGACAGACCAATTTCCAAGAATTCTCTTTAAATTATTCTTCTTCTCACCAGATGCTTGCTTCTATCACTTGCAATGACCTCCTCATCTTGTTCTACGTCATTGAGTCAAATCGAGCAGTACAACATCGACAGAATCGTCAAAATCAAAGAGTCTCTTTCACATAAATTTTAAAAACATCATTCTGATTTGACTTAAACCTAGCATAACCAAAGGTCTTTAACAACAGTAAGGTAATAAACGTATTCGTCACTTTGGTTGCCTTTATTTCATTTTTGATCATACCATCACTGAAAAGATATTACGGCATCTCTGCAAATTTAATTCGATAGTAGTAAAACTTAAATAAATATGAATGCGACCAAAGTAAAAAACAAAATATATGACACATATCTAACGGGAACTTCTTCGACGAGTTTTTTACAACATCACTCTATGTAGTTTGTCGTTGAGTATTTGCTTGATGCAATTTTTCGAGATAGAAATATTAGTTTGCCAAACACGTCTGTGATTGAGGGTGGGTGTGGGTGTGGTGTGGGTGTGGGTGTGGGTGTGGGTGGGTGTGGGTGGCGGGTGGCTGGGTGTGGGGTGTGGGTGTGGGTGGGCGTGGGTGGGTGTGGGTGTGTGGGTGTGGGTGGAGTGGGTGGGGTAGGTGCGGGTGTGGGTGTGGGAGAATACTACAATTACATCCACACCCACACCCACACTTACACCCACCCACATCCCACGCCCAGCCACCCGCCCCCCACACCCACCCACACCCACCCACACCTCACACCCACATCCACACCCACCCCCACCCACACCCACACCCACACCCACACCCACACCCACCCACACCCACACCCCAAACAAAAACAATCATATGAGAATTGGCGTCCTTCAATTGTTTGAAGTTAAGAAAAAGAAAGACAAAAGTTTAGTTGATGTTATAACAGAAATTCAATGGACAAGACAATAAACACGAAGAATGTATGAGAAAAAAAATGTAGTCATGAGATGACACACGGAGGTTTGGAGTGAAGTAATTCATGATAACCATGTGTCTTCGGACCACAATATAGTTTATTTGATT
>CAJNOL010005721.1:0-10873 GCA_905250125.1 Rotaria sordida | reverse complement strand
TAATTAAAATGATTTCACTTATTAGCACGTCTTAGCATGTCTTAAATTCATTTTAGCACTTTTTAAATGTTCGAAAGCTATGTATGACATTTTTTAAATTAACAGTACATGAAATGATTTTAATACTTTCCAAAGTACTTAAATGTGTACAAATGCACTGTATTTGTTGCATTTAGACAAGTGACTTATAGTGTTCATTCATTTTCAACCGACAGGTAAGCAGAAACTATTGAAATTATGGACCATTAAATATTACTTCAATTGTATTAAAGTATTGTTCAAGTTTTGTAGTAATAGTATTGCATACGTAGAGTGCGTATATTCTTCACAGAATTCTACGAGAATATATTGTCATGGCCATTTATTTTACACAGTATGACATAAGTAACATCATTCAAATACAATAGACTATAATTCTATTGCACTTGCTATATTCGTTTTCGTTTATAATATTGCAACACTGTCAACTTAGCTTTCTTTCACTCGTAAAATGTTTGAAAATTGGTATATAGATCGATAACAATAATTGTTTTGAGTGTTCTCATAAGCACCCTTAACAATAAATTATTAATTTGTACTGGATAACTTCTTTTAATAAAGGTTTTAACTTTCATTTCGAATTAAAAATTTTTAATGGAAAACAAAGTCACGTCCAGTAGTGTGTTGTTTTTAAATTTAAGATATTATTTTGCTTTACATCCAATTTGATTAATATTGATAAAGAACTTATGAAAATATTCTATTTCTGTTATTTATTTTTAATCAATTTTGTTTTATTCTTCTTTTTTATATGAATTAGATTTTAATATTCTTATTCTATTTCAAACTAAAGCTATATTTATATTATTTATTAGAATATTTATTCATATGGGGATTAATTTTATCATGAATAAATAATTTTCAAATAATTTAATACTAATTTTTCTTAAAATAGTTTTGAAATGATATCAATTGGAATTTCTATTTGACAAGAATTTATCAATCTTTTGTAGATTTTAGTTGCAGCCGCTTGATATTTAGTGAAAAATCGAAAAATAAAATTGTTGAACATGTCATTATGGCCACAAGCAGTAGTTCATATCAATTTCTCTTTTACCTTTTCTTCCTTCCATTTCTGTTTCTTCTTCTTCTCGTTCTTCGTAACAGAAAAACAAACATTTGTAAACAAATAGAGCTTTGGAGGATGATTCTAAATCAAACTAACCTTCCCAGAGATATCCGACGTTATGTTTGGTAACCCGTACATGCGTGCAAATGCTAGACTTTCATAACATAAATCTATGTATGTATGAATAGAAGCGTCTATCTCGTCATCGTCTCTTTCAGAGACAATGATCATATATGTACTTGTCATACATGTATGTTTTTCTGACCATTGCTGGTTTGTCCACTGTAAGAACCAGCAGGATACAGAGAGTATTCCTGGTCGCACGTGTGCAAAATTTTGCAGCTGGTGCGCTTCGGCGAGCTAAGTACTTAAGAAGGTCAATTTATTATTTTTGGTTTAAGAAAAAACGAATTACATTTTGTTTTTCACAATCTCAATGTTATTTTTCACAAGTGCAATATGCGGATGATTTGGTGGCAGTGATTTTTTCCATGTCTCTTCGGCTTCTTCGTAATATCGAAGTGCTTGCGAATACTCGCCCATGTTTTTATACACAATACCAATGTTGTTGTAGGAAGCAGCCAAGTCTGGATGATTCGGAGGGAGGGCTACTTTTTGGATTTCAAGAGATCGTTCGTACGATGAAAGTGCCTTTGAGTACTCGCCCATGTTATCATTCACCGCACCAATGTTGTTGTAGGAAGCAGCCAACGACCGATGATTTGGAGGGAGAGCTTTCAGGCTGATCTCGAGATCTTTTTCGTAATATGAGAGTGCTTTCGAGTATTCACCCATGCTATTATACACCGCACCGATGTTGTTGTAGGAAGCAGCCAAGTCGGGATGATTCGGAGGGAGAGTTATTTTCTGGATTCCAAGTGATCGTTCGTACGATGAAAGTGATTTCGAGTACAGACCCATGCTATCATACACGATACCAATGTTGTTGTATGAAGCAGCCAAGTCGGGATGATTGAGAGGGAGAACTATTTTTCGGATTTCAAGTGATCGTTCATACGATGAAAGTGCTTTCGAGTACTCGCCCATGTTTTTATACACAATACCAATGTTATTGTAGGAAGTAGCCAAGTCGGGATGATTTGGAGGCAGAGCTATTTTCCGAATTTCAAGTGATTGTTCATACGATGAAAGTGCTTTTGAGTAGTCGCCAATGTTTTGATACACATTACCAATGCTGTTGTAGGAAGTAGCCAAGTCGGGATGATTCGAAGGGAGAACTATTTTCCGGATTTCAAGTGATCGTTCGTACGATGAAAGTGCTTTCGAGTACTCGCCCATGTTATCATATATCAAACCAATGTGGTTGTATGAAGTAGCCAAGCCAGGATGGTTCGAAGGAAGAAATATTTTCCGAATTTCAAGTGATCGCTCGTACGATGAAAGTGCTTTTGAGTAGTCGCCCATTTTACCATACACCATACCAATGTTGTTGTAGGAAGTAGCTAAGTCGGGATGATTCGAAGGAAGAGCTATTTTTTTTATTTCAAGTGATCGTTCATACGATGAAAGCGCTTTCGAGTATTCGCCCATGTTTTGATACACCACACCGATGTTGTTGTAGGAAGGAGCCAAGTCCAGATGATTCTGAGAGAGAGCTATTTTCTTTATTTCAAGTGATCGTTTGTACAATGAAAGTGCTTTCGAATACTTGCCCATGCTATTATACACGATACCGATGTTGTTGTATGAAGCAGCCAAGGCGGGGTGATTCGGAGGAAGAACTATTCTTTGGATTTCAAGTGCTCGCTCGTATGATGAAAGTGCTTTGGAGTACTCGCCCATGTTTTTATATACGATACCGATGTTGTTGTATGAAGTAGCCAAGTCGGGATGAGTCGGAGGGAGAGCTTTTTTTCGGATTTCAAGTGATCGTTCGTACGATGAAAGTGCCTTTGAGTACTCGCCCATGTTATCATATATTAAACCGATGTTGTTGTAGGAAATAGCCAAGTCGGGATGATTCGGAGGGAGAACTGTTTTCCGGATTTCAAGTGATTGTTCATACGATGAAAGTGCTTTCGAGTACTCGCCCATGTCTGTATACACTCTACCAAGCTGATGATAATAATTCGATCGCTCTTTATCAGTAGATGCCTTTTCGATGAGTGTCTTACAGAGATGTTCTGCTTTTGCGAACTCTCCTAGATGAATAAGTATATCGCCCAATCGAGACCATCCTGTACTCCATCTGAACTCTTCTCGCAGTCGTGCCGTAAGTTTATTAAAATCATCGTCTTGATTACCTTCAAGAGTGAGGTTAACTTGCCATAAGCGATCAGTATGTTTGTCTTCGATGCGTTCTATGCGATCGATACGAAAAATTGTATGTGTCGAAAAAAGTATTTGTTCCTCTTGATCTTTGTAGTAGCCTACTTTGCTTACTTCGGCAAATGATGTCGATAATGTTGTGCACATAGCCGGATCAATCGTCATAACAAGGAGGATACCAACTGAAGTGGGATTACGTGTGGCTGGTCGTGCAAAGTTTTCTAGCGAAATCTTACGATCACGACTTGTCAACAGGAAATTATTGAAGGACATAAGATTTCCTTTGGTTTTTTTCATCTTTTCAAAGTCTTCATTGGACAAACCTTGTCCACGAAAGACTTGAAATTTTATTGGCATGCTGTCCTGTTGTTCGCGATGGAGTTCTGCGATATGATTATGTAGATGACGAATGAAGAAACCCATCTTAAGTATTATATTGACATCCATTTGTCGAAGTCCACGATTAAGCATTGGATAAATAAATGTTTCAGCTGTATACCACCATATTGGTGTATGATTATGATATTCATTTTCGATTTGTTTAATTTGATCTTCAGGAATATCATCCTGTTCACGACAATATTCAGCCAGATCTTTGATGGATTGTCTATAATCATCTTCGATTTCTAAAAGTGTTTCTTTTAGTAATTGTGTATACATGAACAGAGGATCGAGACCATTAAAGCTAATTGAGATCATAGCTCGATCGCATCGTTCTCGATCGATTTCTAGTGCTTGCCAAATTGATTTAATATCAGTATATACTCCTTTGACCTTTGATACAGTTTTAGTCCATTCTTCATGATATGATTCATTGTCACAGAAAACATATATTGTTTCTAACTGTGGCATTGTTTGAATTTCTGGTACTATTTGTCGTCCTAATGCACCAGATACAATCAAAAATATCTTTTCTTTTTTAATTTCACTAAAGAAATTAACACATTGTTGAGGATCCTTAAACGTTGTGATGGATGCCACAAGTTTTCGAAGATGTTGTAATGAATTTTTGAAATCTTCTTTCGTCTCATCAATATTTGCATCCAACCAGACTAGGAGAAAATTTTGTATAACCCGACGAACGGGTTCTGGCAGTGTGGCACTTCTGTTTACCGCTGTTGTTGCTTCTGCTGCTACTGAAGATGATTTATTTGGCTTACTTGCGGCAGATGATGATGATGAGTCACTAGCATCTTGTTTTAGATTTTTATTGTCCATTATAACAGTAATGAGAATGGTGATGGTAACGACGTTTTCGTTTTTTTTAATTTATGTAAATAAATGAAAACATAAATACTTGTTGCAAATAGTACGAACCAACAAAAATAAAAGACACTTCGTCTCTGTCTCTAAAAAATGTTTTGCTTTTTTCTTCTTTTTATGTTGACACTTTCGTTTTTGTTTGGCTAGTTGTTATCGACTTCAAGGACTTCTTATCTCGAATGTTTGTTCTCTTATTTCAAAAGTGTTTATTGTATCTTGATTCATTATACGATCTATTTTAATCATTCACTGTGAATATGATGAGTTAAAAGAAAATTTAGAGTGTGGGTGTGAGTGCGTGTGGATGGATGGGTGTGAGTGTGGGTGAGTGGGTGCGGGTGTGGGGGTGAATATTAACATGATGCCAACACGTATCCACTCGCACACCCACACCCGCCCTTATAAATAGTTCCTTTGGAACCATCAGCATATTTCAATCTATTATCAATATGTTTATCATATTTCTTCATACAATTTTGATAAAAATCTAATTGAAGATCTTTTTCATTCATATTGGAAATATTTGTCGTTGACAATCAGGATTGTAAACGATTATGTAATTGAATATAATCAGGATTATTTACTGATGGATCATCTGGAAATAACACATGAATTCTTTTTTTAATAACCTTTTGATTAAACGAAACATGACTCTTCGATGTGGAACGACTTTCAGACATTGTAAATAATCAAATTCCCTTTTGTATTCTAGAAAATAAATCAATCAATAATTTTTATCAAACAATTAGTTTTTTCTAGAGATGAATAAAACTTTCAAAAGTTATTAAATTAGAAAATAAAGCAATATCTTATCAAGAAAGAATTATCTTGATATTCTTCAAGAATAGCTTGTCGACTTTTTTTACTCTGTGAAATAGTGAACAATGTCTATCAATGATGTCAATGTTATGTTCAATCTTGAGAAATATCTTCCGGTCAAGCCAATCGAATTACAAGAATGGAACCACCGTTATTCACAACTATGTTACCGATATGAATACAATTAAAAATAAACACATCTTATTCTAAATACATTAAATTAGTTTAATAATATTAATATAAATAAAAGAAATCAATAATGAAGGTGCCACTATACGATAGATTTGCTTTCGAAAAAAAAGTTCATATCCATTATTATTGAAAGCCAACCATTTTTCATCAAACGCCTGAGCTTTAACAATTTGATTTTCTTAAAAGATGATATATAAAGAACAATTTGATTTTATTCCAGACATGGTACAAAGATTATTGTGACACTAAATGATCCTGTCAAAAATCGGTCTTTAATATTATAGGAAAAATTGATTTAAAAAAAAGTTTAAGTTAGTATCTGATTTATGAAAAACAAAAACAAATAGTAAAGTTGTAACAAGGGTGGGTGTGGGTGTGTGGGTGTGGGTGTGTGGGTGTGGGGTGTGTGGGTGTGGGTGTGGGGTGTGTGGGTGTGGGTGTGGGTGTGGGTGTGAGGATGGATGTGAGGGTGGATGTGGGTGTGAATGATGAAAATACCCACACCCACGCCCACACCCACACCCACACCCACCCGCACTCACACCCACCCACACCCACACCCACACCCACACCCACCCACACCCACACCCACACACCCACACCCACACACCCACACCCATCCACACCCACACCCTTTTTCAATAAAATGTTTCAGAAATACGAATTGACTTTCATATCAAAATTTTGAAAATATGATTTTGTAAAAAACTGTTGTCCTGCTGGAAAAAATCACTAAAAATGCAATATCTTACCAGAAACAAATTATGGGCAGCTATCTTTCTAAGGTGGTAGATCATTGCTCATGAAGATCTCATGCATACATATAGTCTCATATCAAACCTGAGATTACACCTTGAAAAATTCCCTCATGAGGAATAAAGTTTATAAAAAAAAACAATTATGTTCAAGAATTCATATAATTTGATTTTTTTGTGTATCTTTGTATTAGTTAGAGATGTAAAGTTGAAATTTTAGTCAACGAAAGATATTCTATAGATATATACGTGATAACAATATCAACCTTGTACAGAAAGAAAAATTACGTTTAATATCGTTCATAATTCATCCTCAGTTATTATGAAACATTCTTTATAGTCGAGTAGCACTAATCTGTACTAGGAAGAAGTGCATCTGGAAAGAGCAAGGCCATTTTTTCTGAAAATATGGTTCCCACATAATAAATATGCCGATGATTATATACATGTTGAATATCATCAATATTTCCGAGAATAATAATTCGTGTAAAACCTAGCCAAAATTGAAATATATCACCGTATCGAGCTTTGAATGACCTATAGATATTGGACAAAGTTTCTCAACCTTGTAAAAGACCGGATTGACGAAGATTGCCAAAGAAAAGTTGAGGTGGAAGTCCTGGTATCGGTCCGCGCTATGTAAAATATACGATTTTTATACAGATAAAAAAAAGTAAGAGCAATATGGCGACAAGTATTATTGGTAAAAGAAACATAATGATGATAACGTTGAAAATGAAGTAAAAATGTAGTGAATACATGTATATGCACATGTTCTTTATTCGTCAGAGTAAACAGCTGAAAGGAAAGAAAAAAGAAACATATATTAGTGGTGTAAACCAGAGAGCGAAAGCAAATCGAATCGAATCAAATTTCTCTCAATCATTCATTTGACAGAGACCTCTTTTCTTTCTCATATATCGTTATGAATGAGTGCATTTGAATTTATAAAAAAGATGATCGCTAACAAAGAGCGTGTTATTTTATTCATTCCTAATGTTAATGAATTTAGTTGTCAGAACTATATTAGAAAGATACAGCATAAAGCTCATATTCATTAGTCACTAGGTCATTTCACTATTAAACATAATAATTATGGGAAATAAATGCATCGGCCAAAGTCACAAGTTGATCTGTTGTGAACTTTTCCTGATGTTCATGCCATGAATTGTAATGTGTGTGACGGAATTCAGACAAACATTTCTTTATTGACATCTGAAAAAAATGATATTGAGTATGTTCACATAGTAATAATCTAAATGTAACACACCTGTATTGGATCAGGATCCTGTGAATGTTCACAGAGAAGTATCAATGCTTCTGGTACATTTTTTGAAATATCATATGGACTTGAAAGAACAATAGCACAGAGACCCAAAACACCTACAGTGATAATCAGAAATAGTATTATTAGCAAAATTAGTCAAGCATATGAGTTCAAACTTTCCTAGTAACTAGAATATTCGATATTTGGGTTTTTTAGCATGAAATAATGATTAATTAATCCATACTAGATAGATTTCAAAATGAAATAGGTTTCCTGCTAGGAAGTCGAATTTAAAAATTTTTCACAACGTTTTATTCCACGTCTATTTTGGTAAAAAAAAATCAATACAGCCTAGATCCTAGATATGTATATAATAAATTAAGAATATGTCTGAACGAAATCGTTATTTGAGATTGAGATGCATTTAGAGTCCGAAAAATAGTTTTGTATGAAAAAAAACCAGTCCTTCCATCAAAAATCTACTGCGTATATGTTAGTTGATGCTTAAACTTATTTGGATTCATTGGTAGAACATATACTGACCACCATGTCGTTTGACAAGATTCTCAGTTGATGTCACTTTCTTGCCATCGATTTTCGTAAAGTAATGAGTCTTGCTCATAATATTAAAGTATTTCTGAAACCAAAAAGAAGTTAAAAATTGTATTAACAACAGAAAAAATAGCCATCCTACCAGATCTTCACGAGTCAATTCAATGTAGCCACATTGATAGAAACCTGATAAAGTCATTGATGCGATTGTTCGCACTTCCAAGTATTCATCGAATAGGCATCTACGTAAAAGTTCATTCAAGCATTTAGCATATGGACGAGCATTGAATAGATTGTAAAAGATCAAATTTTGAACAAACTCAATAGCTGCTCGACGTGCCTGCCATTTAGTACTTGTGCAAACCTATGTGACAAGAACGAGAGAATTTTTGTTATCTATTTGTGTTTGACATACCTTTTCCACTTGTTCAATGAGTGCTTTCAACAAATCTGCATGTAAATAAGTCATAGCAACACGCATTCGACTGATTGTCAATATATCTTCGGAGAAATTATGTTTCGCCACAATACTTTCAATTTCACAGAGCTAAGAAAACAAATAAAAACGTCTACGTGTTCAAGACTAGGTATGGAAAGTAAAATCTCAAAGTTTATGATACCATTGATATCTATAAACTGCGTTTGTCTATCTAAGAGAGTCTATATTAGTCAATAAATTCTTGTTTTCTTTCCATAATAACATCAAAAACTGATATATTGCTGACTAATAGTTTGATTTTTGATCTATTATAGTACTTTGACGTAAAATTCACGTTGAAAGATTTCTTGTTTGATCACTTCTTCTGAAGCGGATTCATATTATTATATCATCATACTGGAATATTTCCTAGAGGATAGTATGGGTTATATAATACTATAAAAATACTAACAGATTATCCAATTAAGTCTATATAAAGAAGCTTGGACACTAACATGTGTGAAATAAATCTGATAAATTTTGAAATCTATTTATTTGATATAGATAGCAGCTAGTTTAGTGTGACAAGGAATATCTTCATTGACGATCTATTATTTTTATTACTAAATTTAGAGATATTATTTGATTAGTTTTCATTTAAAGAAGCTTATTCCATTATTTTTTATACTTCGTATTCAATGTCATCACTGTTACAAGCACTGACTTTTTTTGTCAATAAAAGAATGTCTATTTTGATTATAATTAAATGACTAAGAATAAAGTAAATAAATCACTGTTGACAAACAATATTTACTATGTATGAGAATATATTTGAGTTATTTGATCTGTTTGTACTTAGTTACTGTCTTTTAAAATAGGTTTTATTGTAATATTTCGTAGTTTCACTTCGATCAAAGCCATAATAGATAATAGATATTTTTTGCTATATACAAAATGCAATAAAATTCCATTATTATGATGTTTACTCAATTCCATCGGTCATATCATTTTATCTTCAAAACCTACAATATTCTGTGAAATAAGACTGAAGACTTTTTAGCAGATAGATTTTATCTCAGAAGAATGTTTAACAAGAAAATGATGATTTCATCTTTGATGAGAATTCGTGTTGAAAAGTACTCTTGAAACAGTGATTATACAAGAAACTAAACTGGAATTACTCCGAATTTAATCTTATAGACTTACATAGGGAAAAATACGAATCGTTGCAATTTTTACAGGTTGTTGACACCAATCGAATAAGTATGTATGTAATTGAATCACTAGATTGAATAACAGAAAAAAACAAACGAAAATTATGTACTACATTTTTAGTATTAAACATTGTATATGTTACCTGTTTCCATTAAATTTAATGCTTTACGAGTTTCAAAATCGATCTCAACAACTTGATTAGATACATTCACTGGAACTGTTATTTAAATAGAAATATTTTGTTCGTGAATTGAGATGATGAAAAGAAAAAAAAATCACACTTTACCGAATGGTGTCTTTTCATAAGCTACAATGGCTTGATGTAGTCGTTCACATATAGTATTGATGAATTGATCGATATTAGGATGTCGTGTTGATCTTCCATTCGGTAATATGATGTCGAAACTTAGTGACATTGATAATATACTGATAAAAAACAGACCGACTTTTTATTCTAATCTAAGGAATGAACTTGCAATTTCTCACTTGGCAATATTCTCTCGTACAATTTCAAACTGATGATCAAGCAATTCTTTAGCAAAATTATTAATAGCACACCAAACTAATGGAATACGCCATTGAAAATTTCTCAATTCTTGCACTAGACGCCATCGAAATCTTTCATTAGATGCACTTTCTATTGTTTGATTATTTTTAATCAATGAGCAAAGGAAATCAATTCGTCGATGCATTCGACGAGGATCTTGATTTTCCTTATAGATACAAAAAGATAATTAGAAAAAAAGAAAGACAGAAGTTGCATAGAACAACTGACCATGCTGTACTTGAAACAGAAAGCCCAGTAAGAATAATTATTACTACTTAGATTGTTGCAAACATCTGTGAGAAACGGAATGAGATTCTTCCAGAGTTCATCAAGCTAAATTAATTATATTGAATAAATATAAAGATTAGATAATGAAAAATTCTTATTCACCATTTCTAATATCCAATATTTTGAACCACGAATCATGCCAGCTACAATTTCGGCTGCA
>CAJNOL010005719.1:0-10876 GCA_905250125.1 Rotaria sordida | reverse complement strand
GAGTCTTTCTTCCAGATGATGATTGCGACGATTATGATCATATCATATCAGCTATTGGTATTCGATACAGATATTCCAATGCATATGATCCAGATGATATACTAATCTATTATGATCTTTATTCACCAAGAGCATTTGAAAAATCTTTAAGTGAAGAAAAGATGGCTTCGACCAGAGCAGAGATGTCAACAAACACAAATATACGTGATGAACGTATACCGTTAATTGTAAGTATCAATGTATTCTAGATATAGAGAGTCTAATTTTGTATCTATCATTGCAAGAGTTGAAAAGAAGAACAAAAGTTTTTAGATGATTAACATGATGGATATGTGCTACAATGGAATAGAACTCACTTTTCGTTTATCTATACTCTTTAATATCAATTATTTTCTAAATTGTTTAGACTGATTATGGTATTGCAATAACAGGAGTGATTGATAAAGATGACGTAACACTTCCTGTTCACCTAGCAGTATCAAAAAGAGATGAACCAGATCCCGTACTTAATGCAGAGTCAAGAGACATGGATGGCACTGTCACAGTGAACAATTTGATAATAGGAAATACTTATGTTCTTCTTCGTTATGCTTCCTATAAATTTACTCCTACAGAAGGAGATGCTAACAATTTCATTCATTCACATTTCGATGTTAAACATGAGTTCATCGCTGACAACAGTACATACGTTTACAAAGATCCAAAAAAAATACCATCGACAGGATCTGTTTATTATCGATGTGTTTTAAAGCCTGATGTTGTTCGAAATTCAAGTGAATAAACTAACCACACCCTAGAATGCTTAATATGCTACTAAAGTAAACGACAAGCCGTCTGAGAAAAAAAACCAAGCATACGTTGTACGATACAAAAAGAAGAGTGTGGGTGGGTGTAGTTGTGAGTTTATGTATTGGTTTCTTTTATCCCGTCTGTTAGCGGTTGTCCTTTTGGATCAACGCTAAGTTCGTTTTCTTTCTTTTACGGAAAAAATATGTCTATATGTGTGTGTATATGCACACTATCTTTTATTATCTTTAAATGATAGAAAATACGTACATATATAGTGAGCGAGAAAAAAAAAGAAAAAAGAAAAGGGAGAGAGAAAAAAGAAAGAGAACAGAGACTAGATATGTATCACTGAGAAAGAAATAGAAAAAAGAAATAAAAAAGAAAATAAATGTTTGAAAATAGATGGCGAGTTGTATCAGTGCGACATCACTGTAACACCGTCCACATCAACACCCAATCTGAAGACCTTGTTTCAGCAGAATTCCTACGGTGTCAGTCTTGGCTTACATGGAATAGTTCAAAAATGAAATGAAAGAATGCATCGTTTTTCGTTCTGTTTATGCTGTGTAGAATGTCTAGAGTAATAAAAAGTCTTCTTTTTTCTAGTCGCTTCTGAAGAATAACGTAGCACAACAAACAAAAGCGATGATTTGCATTGCTGATGGAAGAAAAAATGTAAAGTTCACATTTGAAAATCGGTGTAGATGCGGTGTGTGCTTGCGAGTATCTTTGCCTACTCCACACCCACATCCTTTATGGAAATAGTATTTTGCGTGCAATAATTTCAATTCATGTTCATCCAGAAAAATTGTTAACGGGTGTGTGGGTGTATGCCTTCAATTCATTGACGCCCACACCCCACATCCCACACCCACTCCGGCCACGATACCTGGTATTCTCGCGGACCTTCTCTTAAGACTCAAAAAGAACTCTATATCACACCAACAATTATTGTTCTTTCTGCTCTGCCTCAAGCTATTCTTACATTTAGTTTTGCATGTACACAATTAAGTGATTGGCAACGTCATGCATTGCTTAATTCTTATCTACTCACATATGCTCCACAAGTTCTTGGCTTCATTCTCTATGTTCTACCATCGACTAGTTACAAAAAAGAATTTTTTGAGACATTTATCGTCAAAAAGTCTCTGAAATGGATGTTGACCCAGAAAAAGAGTCAAACACCATTTCGAAGACAAAAACATACGTCAAGGTTATATGAATCTTTCGAACGTTTTGCGTTGATGCCTTTTTGCTGCTTTCGGTGGGTGAGTGTGGATGTGGGTATGACTATGAGTCTTCTGTTCTCTCACATCCACACCTACATCCTGCTTGTTCCAGTACCGATTAAATTTCTATATGTACAGTATTTTTACATTGCTAAAGCGCTTTTAATAAATCAACAGAAACATCGTGTGCTGCTTAAAAGAAATAAATTCAATACATTTGAACTTATTCTGGATTTTGTAAATTGTTAGATTATAATTTATTAATTAGAGACATAATATTGGGGTGTGAATGTGGATGTGAGTGAGGGTATAGGTAAACAGAACTATTGCAACACCTACACCGTATACATGTTATATCTCTCTACATCTTACCCTAGGACATAATTGAATTACTGGAGATATTCTCTAAAGACATGTAATCCGTAATTGCTACAATTGTGATTCACAGTAATAGGTGTCTCAGATATATGTTTCTCTTGCAGTAGAAGAAAAACGTCTGCATTACTATTGAGCAGTTCGCGGCATCGATCAATAACATATATACAATGCCGACCATTATTACTTGTCTCACTTGAAGTTTATCAATAGTTCAAGCTTTTAACATGCAATTTTGTCTACATATGTATAGTGAGAAACACTGATCGTAGACACCAACCCGATATGAATTGAATGTAATAGGACAGAGTTATATACACTAAACACTGTCTTTACCTTCGATTGCTTATGTCAAGAAAAATGATATTTTTCTACTGGTGAAGGTTCTATAGGTTATTTTTTCAGTGATCAATATAACTACTAATGTGTACCATTCTGGATAGCAAGAACACTTGAATTCATTGAGAAATAAGTGTTTCGTGAAGTATATAGGTATACTATAATTCTGAAACATTCAGAAAACATTCGTGGGCCTATGAGTATGCGGAAAAAAAATTCTCAGTGAATCAGTTAATCTAAAGATGATTTCCATAGTCAAGAAATAAAAGTCATCACAAGTGAAATTCTGTAGACACACTTTAACAGAATGGTATCTCGGCAATCTGAAAGACTTGAATGATGGATTCGGTGTCATTCAAACTGCGAATATGGTTGAGATATGAGCATTGCAAGGTAAAGATAGGATTCGGTTGATGACTCTGTCCTATTACATTGAACCGATGTCAAGTTGGCATCTACGATTAGCATTTCTCGCTACACACATGTGTGCAAAATCTCACATCAAAAGCTAGAACTATTGATAAACTTCAAATCGGATAAGGAATTGTGGCCAGCACTGTATTTTCATTACCGTAACTACGTTGTAACTTCACCTGAACATTGATTTAACAATAAACCATCATGTTTTAAAACCTGTAGGAATCATAGAAATTCTTTAAGACGTTCTGTGACGTATACATGTTATTCTCTTTAATAAACACGTGCGTTCCAAAATAGAAACTATACACATATAAGAAAAAAGTAAGAGCGACATCAAGATAATTCTCTAATGTTCATGTTTATTTTTCTTACGGTCGACAAATATCTTTATTTATTTTAAATTTTCTTGGATTCCCACAACTCTTCAATAAATTGCATAGTATTGGATTTATCTGATGGCATTGGAGTCTACTAAATTCTTTTGGACATGTTACTTTTTGAATGAGTCCAACCTGTGGATCGGTCCATGGAACTAAATCACGATCATTTATTATGTTAAATACACGCTCATTGATTGTCTCCATTAGGATATCCTTCGTTTCACTATATTTGGCACGGGAATTTGATATACCTGGTCCACTAATAGATACAACAGCTACTGTGTTATTCATGGCAATACCAGCTAATTGTGCTAATCCACCACCAAGTGAATGTCCAACTAATATCAATGGCTTATTTTTAAATTTAACGTTTATCTCTCGTAACAGTTTTATCATTTGTTTAACATAAAAACGTTTTGATGATTGAGTCAATTTATCACTAAAGAAATTTTCTAATAATGACATTTTTTCGACAATTATTTTATGAACACCTCGTGGATATAATCTTGACCATGGAAATAGAATTGAAATCATTTGATTTATTGTTGATTCAGTCCATATATCAAAATCAACGAGCCATTCGTAGGATAATGTTGTACCGCGTATAACAACAATAACTGCTTCGGATGTATCCAAAGTGTAATAGGTTATTTCACCATGACCATATTCTTTATAGTTCTGAAATTGATCAACAAAGACGACAGAATCATTTGGATAAAAATGTTTTATTTCGGATTTTAATTCTGCTTTTGGTACATAAGCTAATGCAGCAAAGAGCGTCATATCTTGTATATCAAAGTTATTAAATTTCCAATAACAAGCTTGCATTTTATAGTGTTGCTCTTTATCATTACTGAATGTCTCAAAGTTACCAGATAATTTTATTGGATACAATGTTGAATTAGTTTTATCGTGCACAGTTTCTACATAGATAGAGCAAGCAAAACTAAATCCCAAAAATCCAATTACAGAAAGTAAAATAAACACTATTGAAAATGCTTGCAAATAAATACCAGTCGATTCATGACTCTTGATCCACTTTTTTAAAGCCACTGATAATGATGAATATTTTATCCAATGCTGTCTATAATAATGTATTAATGCAACTGTATAAGCCAGTACAACAAGTAAAAACAATGCTGCCATCCGATTACTTAATGAATTAAGAAGCAATAAAATCACAACGCCGACTGATGATATGAAATGCATCAAAATTATTAAAAATCCAACTAAAGACATTTGAATATTTAGAATCCATTGATTTGTTTGTTGATTAAAAACTGGTGGTACCGAAAGAAGAATAGGTATTATGTTTAAAATATTGATAAGTAACAAATTACGTTGATGAAAGAAATGTGCCAAAATATGATTTAATGATATCAACATAACATGAAGAATAATTACTATAAACAATTTATATATATGATATTGTTGATTTTGCTTCATTGATAATGATATTTGAATAACTTTTTTGATCAACCTCACTTTCAAAGCATTCGGTTTGTAAAATGAGATATTTTTTTCTATTGATTTGTTACTGGAACACGGACATATTCGATCATTACCAATATGAATTATTTCTATTGGTGTTTGAATAAATAATAAAATATAACTAGAAAATAAAATTCCAATAATAGTATAACATAATACATTTAAACTATATATTTCGCTGTGTCCCGCATTGTAAGCGACCGTCAGAGATGTAAATATGACAAATGCACGAAAATATTGTATTTCATCATTATCAGTCGTATTCATAGAAGAAATGTTTACATTTATCTTCTCTGTGACACTTTTTCGAACAAAACAATACATACGAAATAAATGCACAATATGGAGAATTCCCATTAAAAATAGTGGAAAAAGACCCAATGATGCAAATAGAGTTCTAAATCGATCTTCATCTATAGTGAACCTTCGAAATGTCATATAAACAATCATACCAACTGTAATAAAACATCGGTAAATATGTTTTTTTTCTGGAAAATATGACGAAGCATCAATATTGTTTTTATCATCATTTTTATTCATTGTTTTTTCACTTAATTTTTCTTCTTTTGTTTCATTAGTTGTATAACAATGAAAACCAAATTCTATAATAAACCAAAAATAATGAGATGAAAATGATATAATACCAGGTAATATAAAATCACATGCTAGAAAAACTAGGACGTTGTATTTAGAATCAACACTAGAATATAAAAATGGTATAAATAATAATTGTAAAACAATATTTAATGAATAACCAAGCCATAATACAGCTGCCTGTAATATCAACAATAACGTGATTAGTCGCGAACACAATGAATAGCTAAATATATATAATAATAGTCCTTTAACTAAATCGAAAATATGTTCACCAGAAAATAGTGGATAGCAATGAGGACAATATCCTGAATCACTTGGAGATATTTCTTCTCTTGTGTCTAATTTATCAGCATTTCCTATCATTGTTGAGTTTTATATGGAAAAATATCTAAAGAGAAACGAATGAAAAGTCTTTATAATCAATATTAAAATCAGTCTGCTCTCCTTGATAATGATAGAAAAAAAAACAGAGTAGCCTTGATAAGAGACGTCATAGAAAGTGTCACAAAATAGATGATGGCATAATTTTTAGGAAACTGTCCATGTGATATCTTTATTTGTCGATACATTTCACGCAAAGTATGACGGCATACGAATGAAGAGAAATAAACATTCTTCTGTCAAGATAGATAAGAACCACTTCGGAAAGGTACGTTAATTTCAGATATTTTTTCAACCAACTGTTCAAACGACATTAATTAACTTGATGCTTAACTTCGGTCAAACAGGTTTTTTACTAGATCATACAACATGATTTTGGTGGGTTCCTCAGATCGGAAGAATCTTATTATTTTTAACAGCAGCGAAAATGTTTTGTAATTAACAATATCAGCCAAGAAAGACTTATTGAAAATGACAGAATTCACTTTTGCAGAAAAACTGCAAAAGTAAATACTGTATAGACTATCTTCATGATGGAACTAACTGATATTGCGCAATTACATAGTGATATATACACCATGACCATTGAATATTTTCCGTTATTCGTATAGTATACATATAAGCTGTTTATAACTAGTGAACTATTGTTTTTTCCTATACGATGACATCATTATACACTCTTTTCTTTTTATCTTCGATCTATACGAGATACATCGAAAATAACTTACAAAAGTGAATTCTGTCATTTCCAATAAGTCTTTCTTGGCGGATATTGTTAATTACAAAACATTTTCGCTGCTATTAAAAATAAAAAGTTGTATATTTCGATATTAAGTCGTTCATTTATATATTATTTTTCGGAAGAGCCGAACTACCTAAAGAAAGTCTATGCAAAGAGTAGTTCTTAGCATATGGATATTGCTAACATGTTACTCACAGCAGTCTTGAATAATGTCAACAATGTTTAAAGTTGGTCAGAATTTATATGTATGTTGTAATCGTTCTTTTTCTTTTAAATAATGTGTGATTGACTCAGACCACGTGTGGTAATATGTTCTGTTGCGTTTCTGTTTTTGTCGCAGCTCACTTTTGCGTTTGCTTTTATCAACCTTTAGGGGTGAGTGGTCTCCTACACACTATCATGTAAGGCAACAGTAAAAATGTCGGAGTAGAGAACGAATTTATGTTTTTATGCGATGAGTAATATATTTACACATATGTAGGGCACGTGTCTCCACAATCCAAATGCTTTGACAATAGTTGATCTCGAATTTGTCGATATCAACATTTTGAAGACTTTAACTATGATCGCAAAGGAGGAGACATTATGCAATGATATCGACCCCCTCTTGAAATTGGGTGTTACATTTTTCAAGCAGTCGATTGAGATATCAAAAGTCGATTAACGTTCGAATTTTCGTTCACATTCTATTTACAGGAAACTTAGATGAGATAGACTTTGTTGATCATTTTAGTGAGTACGGATGTAAGTTTACGCGACATTTTTAGGTCAAATGACATCTATATTGTGTGATATTATTCATCAATGGCAGCAGTTTGGTGCCATTGCATTTTCTTTTTGTAGTAAAAACATTTTTTAAAGCTCGAACAATTTCTTTAGCGAATTTGTTACTTAGCACACTTCTCTGAACATATTGGTCTTCGCACGATGAATATTTTAAACTTTTTTCGTTTAAAAGGAAAATTCGAATTTCGTAGCAGAGCTCGTTCAGAAATAGTAGAACGGACTAAGAATGATCTGAGAATAATAAAAGAGTCAATGAGAGGGCGTGGGTGTGTGGGTATGAGTGGGGGTGGGGATGTGGATGTGGATGAACCGGAGACCCACACCCTACTGTTCTTTGTTGTCATGACGATGTGTGAAATATCAGTAGATCGGCATTTCTTCGAAATTAGACCAATCTGGGGTGTGGGTGTGGGTGTGTTAGTGTGGGTATGGCTTAAATGGAGAAGCTAGTTTCACACTCACACCCTGTTTCAGTTGATTGTTGATCAGATGAAGTTGTTGGAATTGTATTAATATCTTCATTACGTGATGAAGATATACGAGCATCAGTAGTATGACGTCGAGTTTTCATTTAAACGTGAACGGCAATTGTTGTAGATTATTAGAAAGAAAATAATTAGGTTTATTGATATTTATATATAGAAAAGGAAACTAGATAGATGTTACGAATTGGTCGAAAAGTATGTTTTAATATAACAACAGAGAAAAGAGAAAAAGAAAGAGATGATTTTTTGAACCGTGAGACTGGATTCAGTCATTTAATTATCTTCCAATCGTTTGAACTAGCATCTTTGCATACTCAGCTTAAACGATACGACTAAAATTCCTTTACTTCGATTTTTATATACCGCCGACGCATATCGACACGTGTGATGACACGAAAGAAGTTTTCTGGATCCTGATCCGTTAAAAATTACAGTTCAATTTATTACCGTAAAAAAAATGTCACATTGTCATTGTAAAAACTTCGGCTTGTAAAGCATATCTGATTAAGCTGTGCATAAGCTAACCTTATATAATCAGCCCGTTACATACAATAGCCATCAAAATAACAAACTAAGAAAAAAAGTGTAAAATATTGTCCAAAAATATTCGATTTGGAATGGTTCGTGTAAGTTATTTATTAGATGTTCAATATGTGCATGGTAACGACGAATGTACTGTTTTTTTTACGTACATGACAAAATGCAAATAGTTTCTACTGAACTCCTTCAAAAGACTCTCCAAATCTCTTTGCTCATGTCATATCCGTAAAAGACAACAGATGAATAAAGCCGAAATATAGCGATCAATGGTTTTTGGATCTCTACTCATATTCCTGAGTCTATCAATCCAACTAGCAAGTTCAAAGATATTTTTTTTTATTTAGTAGCCCTCGACGAAAAACAAACGTTAACAACAAATAATGTAATAGAAGCCGACCACGATTAAAACTGAAACCCCACCATTAGTTTGAGCACTTAGCTCATATACAAACCCAAACCCAAACTCCCAAACGGTTTGGGTTTGGTGCATGCCTATTCAAAATTAAACTTCACTAAAACCGAATCAGTCTTACAAAATATCATCAGAACCCACAAGTATTCCGAAAAATAGAAAAAAGAAAAGAGAATCAATATCAATCATTTTTTTCACTGACATAAATTTTCGACGAAGTTTCCACAACTCCTATCTCAATTATAATTTATAATTTTTTTCTGCTTTTCTGCTGTAGTTATAGGATTGTCCTATTTCATTTATAATTAAAATTTTTTTTTTCTACTTTTCTGCCATAGTTATAGTAATGCCCTATCTTGTTTATAATTTATAATTATTTTTGGTGGGTTTGTCTTGCATTTATACAAAAGTTGTGACCGGATTGTAATTAATATTCAAAAAAATTTGTTTTTGTGCCTTGATCGAGCCTGACATGTTTTTGAAATTTTCATTTATCTTATAACTCGAATTAGGCAGCTACTCAAAAAATCATTAGATAACTAATTGTAAAAATGTTACTTTTTAATCAGTCAAATAGACTATAAATAAATTTCTTTTTCATTTTTTATTCAAACATCATGCATTAATAACAGTCAAGCATAAAAGAGTATTCTCAAAAAAAAAAACTCTTCGTAAAATAAATGATAGATTTATATTAATATTCCAAAGCTTTGTATAATTCGTACAGAGAACGATAAATTATATGTCCAAAACTCAATAAAGTTCCGAGTACATATAAAATAAAACGAATATTCTTTATTTTATTAGATATAAGTATATGATTACAATACTAAAAGAGTTATATCGAGACAAAAAAAAGATTGCAGTTTTAATAATTTTCGTCAGTTCTTGAATGAAAAATAAATATTTCGAAATTGTGTGACATTAAAATGACACGGTATTCTTATTTAACTTTATACGAAATTCGATGCATGTGAAAGAAATATTCTTTTTCTTGTTGCTCAATTCTATTACATTTTTGATAATAAAATGAATTTTAATTGAAATAACATACCAATAATCATATTCAAGTTCGTCTCCGATATTTAGAAGAACCATAGATTATTATTTAAAAGAGTTTCTTTTTCAGTATTTTTATACATCTGAAAAAGTTTTTGTTTTAGTGTAATTAAAATTATTCTCTTATTCTTCTTTTGTTTTTTCTTTTACTTCAATTCATAATGTAATGATGGATACAGAAAATTTTCTAGAGTGCTGTCAAACGTAGAAAAATTATTTGCATCTCAACAGAATGAAAAGTTTTCTTTAAGGCTGAAAGAAAATATTTAAAACACAAAGCTTTTATTTTAAAAACTTTTGTTACATAGTGAGTATTTATAGAAGATAATTTTTAATCTTTCTTTTTGAAATAAAATTTTAGTTTAAGTTCAAATAAATTTTATTTATTTTCATGATTAAGACCAAAACACTTGATTTTTTATCTGTTATTTCTATTACGTAGTTATCACTATTTGAGGAAATAATTCTTTTTGTCATTTCAACGCTACTCTTCTATTTTTTGTCGAAGATTAACTATTCTTTTTTTGTAGAAATTAATAATTATTTGTTTATTATAAAATGTTTTCATTGAAAAATTATTTTGTCAATTTAAATATATTTGAATCATCGACTGATTCAACAGCAACAGATGCAGAAAAAGAACATGAACGTCGATCAAATATTATTTCAACTCGAATCTTTTTAATTATTCTTATCGTCGTTCTATTTGGACTCGCTATTATTATGAAAACAAGAAGTCGAAATACACTTATAATAGTTGAAAATCCAAGTGAAGATCAATTCATAAACTTACCATCTGATGCTCACTGTCCATGTTCTCGTATATCATTAACCTATGATGAATTTATTTC
>CAJNOL010005718.1:0-10877 GCA_905250125.1 Rotaria sordida | reverse complement strand
CAATCCCTCTCAGAATTTGATTACAACTGATGACGATACCAGCAGTGATCACCAGTTTCGAATCAGTGTTAACCTGCGATCCGGATACACATATGTTTTGGTTGTGACAACATATCGTACGGTTATTACAGGAAGTTTCTCGGTCACAGCGACTGGTCCAACGCGGCTTGATCTGACTTCAATTACACCAATAATAAGTAAATAAATGTAAACATATGTTATGTTGTTTATAAGCATAGGGAGTGCTTGATCAGAATAGTCTGTGCTTTAGATATTTGATTTTGAAAAGTCGTCGAGTATGCCTTGTCTTAAACTTGAAGCCAACTGAACTTAGCAACTAAGGCTCAATAATTATTTAGCATATTTTTAAAGAAAGAAATAAACGAAGAAAGTTTAAGATGCTTGTTAGAAATATTTCTTTGTGAAAAATTTCGGCAGAACGCTGATTTCGGAGATCGATCGTTTTTATGAAGGAAAAAATTAGAGTATCATTTTTGAAAACGTTGAACAAAGGACAATCCGAAAATGATTCAAAGAAAGTTGATTCGCTGCATCTGACACAATTTGACGTGGAATCCGGCTAAACTTAAATGTGTCTTTTTTTGTGCGACGCCTGTCAAAGAGACGAGTTAGAGGAGGGAAATCCAATGTCAAACTCTCATCTACTTGTATCTGCGACGAATATTAAATAAGTGAGAATAAAAGAAGTGTTTGTTAATAGATGTATGACAGTATTGGTGTAGATCGCAGAAAAAAAACTCTCATATCGTCACCAATCTCCAAACCTATCACTTATCAGCAATATGTATGTCCAATTTCGTAAGATATCCGTACTATAAAATTGTTTTTCCTCAACAACTAAATAGATGGTTTTTGTTCATAGAATGTCTAATATATTTAACTAAGTATCTGACCATATTTTACTTAGCAATATAGCGGCAAAAATTATCACGACAAGACTTAGTTTTCCAACTGACTGAAAAAGACAGTGGCATCGAATACGCTAATAGAGAGTTCTTTATCAATTACTGCGTTTGACTTGATAAACGACACCTTCAACTATTATTTCAGCAATGTACTCGGGCACTTTATCATCGAACAGTTCAAAATTTATGCGGCCTAACGGTAATAATGTCAATTACTATTATGAAGCGATCCGGGTGACAGTTTCCATAACTGGCACATATACTTTTACAAGTAGAAGTTCAATGGACACCTACGGGTTTTTGTACAATGATCATATTGATCCATCCAATCCTTCTCAGAATTTGATTACAACTGATGATGATGATAACGGTGATCACCAGTTTCGAATCAGTCGTAAACTACGATCCGGAAACACATATGTTTTGGTTGTGACAACATATAGTACGGCTATTACAGGAAGTTTCTCAGTCACAGCGTTTGGCCCAGCATGGCTTAGCTTGACGTCAGGTAGGTCGATCAGAACATCATGTGAGTGAATTAGCTGTCATTAGTCAATTAAAAACTATTCAGTTGCTGTCACTTGCTGGAAAGCGTCGTTTTCTCGGTGATGTTGGCAAACAAGAATCTTATAAGATACTAAAGATTCAGTTCAATCTGTGATTATTGGGCATAGCGTGCTTAAATAAGCTAGCCTAGTTTTCCGTACATTCATTATATGGTATAACATTCCTTTTTAAGTTGACCCGATCCATCAATCCGGTTGATGTCGGTCGCAGTTATCATGATGTATTTGGTTCATGGTTTCGAAATCTGTAGAATCTAATTGTACGGAGTTTTAAATCCTTTAGCTATCTGGCAAAATAGGTTTTTTTGGCTTTTTTACTACGACAATATGTAGATATACACAAATCATTTTGATTATGCTCTAGTTCGTTAACTATGGTATGTATTGAACAAGTCAGAGCATAACTTTCTGAGTTGTTGATCATTGTTTGAAAAATAAAGTCACACACCGGATATACCGTGTGCCAACCATGTTCACCTATCTGTTTTTCACCATTGATTCGTTTAACGCGGTGAGATTTATATATTGTGTGCAGCATGAAAAATTGTAGTCTTAGTTTTTCTTCAAAATCTCTATGATTTCTTCATGATAAAGTCAAGAATTTCGTCTGAGAAAAGCTCTCATTTAGTTCACTTGGAAACTGCATGAAAAGAACAGGTGTAATATATAAGCCTCATGTCATAGACATTCTAGGCTGCCATGTCATTAAACAGTTCACTTTGCACGATTGCATTCCAGATTAACAAAACTGGTAACAAAATGCTATGATTTGACTTGTCTACCTATATTTCTGTAACGAACTCAATCAGAAGATCGTCAAAAGCAGAAATTGAGAGAAAAGTGAAAAGGCTCCGATCATGAAGTTTGGTAACCTAACGATTTTTTTTATTGTTCCTCAATAATAAAAGCATAACAATTTCCACTAAATGATATGTTCAGTCTTTCACTATGCCGCCAATTCGTGCTGAAAAAATACGGTTAAATATTGCACATACTCTTTGATAGAGTTGTATAGAGCATATCAAAACGCTTACTAGAACATCAAGAAGCTGATATAAAAAGAAGCCTTTCTAAAATGAATGAGAGAAGTGCACCTTAAAGAACAAAATAGCGAAATGAGTACAGATTTATTAGGAAGAGACGAAGCATGTCTTTAGCCTTCTTTTAGCAAAATTTTGTTATTATTCAGATTTCTAATTAGAAGAAAAATTTCATGAATTGTTCATTTACATTGTGGTTGAACGATGAGATCACTTTTTTGTATTTTTCAAGTTCAACTTCTATTTTTAATGTATTAGTTTTGAGCGTAGATGCCTTCGATGGCTGAATTCACAATCAACCGTATAAATCTGCTCTTATCTCTCAAAAATTGCGGACACTTCCTTACTAAACTCTACAACTTTCGAGCCACGGTATATTATTTCGTTCCAAAAGTTGTCACTTTTGATGAGATTTTCTTAGAATTAATAAACAGCAAATATTTCACATGTAGTCTTTTCATTAACACAAAAATATCACTTCTTAGTAAAGAAAACCGTTCGCTGAAGATAACTCTCTCAACAGTTTCTAGAACATGTAACCGACAAAATTCTTACGATTTCTATAAAAACCTTTTCGAATGAATGTATTCCATCTCGATCAAATTTCGAGGATATTGCACGTAACTTTGATGAATAATTCGTAATTTCGCTTTACCTTGATTAAGCGTACACAGATATTTCGTTCTTAGAGGATTGCAATTGCACCAGTAAATGCAATTTGCTAAAGGAAATAAAACAACAGATCATTAGGAAATACCATGATGTAAAGCTTCTAAAAAAAAAACTTATTTAACCACTACATTATATCTTGGTTTTTTTTTCTACACAGCTCATCAATCATGTGGCGGTTTGGTGACATGTGAAACTGATCGTTCTGCTTCTACATTGAGTCCAATACAAATTATGGGTATTACTTTTAGTTGCATTATATTATGTGCTAGTATTGTTAGTATTTTGGCTTATCGGTACGAGCGAAACAAGACTTTGAATCAAGAAGCCATGTCGTCAAGATATAATCGAAGTACACGAACAGGTGATGTTCTCTTGACAAGTATTCACACGAATACAACAAGAGCGAATAGAAACCATGCATCTTACACAATTTCAAGACCTATAGCGTGTGTCACCCATGAAGAACAACCGCCTCCATCTTATGAGGCATTTATGTCATCTTTAACAGCACAAACTTACGAAAACTCTACCTAGTTCTGAAACAATGACGAGTTTCAAATCTTCATTATATTGAAAACTATACGATTGTGAACAAAAAGCTTTCATGTTCTATCATTCTATTTTTTTATCATCCTTATATATTTTATGTTGACTAATATCTATCAACAAATATTAAATTAAAACTCATAGTTTTTTTGTCGTATGCAAGGACACGAATGTTTATGGCTATGTGATAATGAAGGAAACACTAACTTGTCTTCGCTTATCTACACGAAATTCACTAACATTTTTCATGATTTTCAGTAAATCATTTAAACTTGTTGAATTTCATGGACACACAATTCCTGCTATGCTTCTAAAAGAAAAAGATTAGACTTTTCATCACAAATCAATTTGGCGCTAGTTGCTTTTCGATTGATCATTGTGAAACATTTTGTACTCTTCTAGCATAGTACTTCAATTTTCCATTGGACGTGAGAAAACAGTTTGTTTGAAGATCATGAAAGTCAAATTATTATCTTGATATTTTCTTCGTTGTGAGTTGTTGAGTGTTCGAATAGTGTGAAGTGTTTCCATGTTGCACTGATAATTGGATCCCTAGTGATGATCTAAGCACGTGTAACCCTAAACATTGTTTCATAGAAATAATATGTGTAATTTACAAATGAGTCGATTTATAAGTTAAACGAATCAATAATTCAATCTTATCATCTGCAAGTCTGCGTTGATGTCACGTTTATATTAAGACTAAAGACACAAGTGATGAAAAAGGAAAAAAATCATCTTGGTCACAGATCATTTGAACTTTTGATTGACGAGCGAATTACAACAGTATGTGAATAATTTTTACTTGTATCCCTGATAATAATGATATGTGGCTATAACACATCACGTCAAACGACGAAAGATGTTAGAAAGCATCTCAGAAGACTTATTTCAATAGTCCGACCTTATCGGATGCTATCAGAATCCTATAAAATCTACTAGAGCTCTATATGAATATTGTCAGCAACCGGATGACAGAATGACATTTGGATATTTTCTATTGAAGTTTGATCGGATCCTGGTATTGAATTCTTAAAACTTCTAGTAGTGTCACGATCCAATTGAGTTCTACGCTAAAACTCTATTGGAACATCATAGAGTTCACGAACACTGATCACAACTTGGAATTTGTGACTACGCAATTACTCCAATTACTAAGATAAAACAGTTCGATGGTCGGATGTTCTTAGAAAGCATCGCCTGATTTCGCTCAATTATCATAGTATATCAATTGTCTGCTATGTTACTGGTATCATCAGTAGGATTTCCACGGGATTCTTAACAGCTGCATAATCTCAGAGAGTTTTGAAAATCTTGAAAAAATCATCTATACAGTCGATTGCCTCGATACAAACAACTCTTAGTCAACGTTTATAGGAGATCATTGTTTTTGAAAAATATGCTTTCTCCAATCGAAAGAATCAAACAGAGAAATTTCTAGAAATAGTCACAAAATTCAACGATCAGACTTCAATTATTTCATGAATATACAGATCTGCTCAAGCTTCTATCTATTTCGATAAATATATTTATCGTGTTCATCGCTTGAGTTAATACATCAGTCGTCGCACAGTGGTTTCCTTACAATTTAGTAACGAGGGGACCTCACGAAGTGAGGAAATCGATTTTCAATTCGAATGATTTTCATTGTGTACGCTATGGTACAGCATAGTATAATAGTCAAAGTTGACTCGTGTGCATGAAGCTCTAAAACGAACTGACCACCGGTACAGATTTTTGCTGAAAAGGATATGGATGTAAAGGTGTGGACGTGTGTGGCTATGAATGAATCTAGGATGTGACTCTTCTCTTAATCAACATCTACGTACACTCTGAGTATTTCAAATGAGGTCTTCTTGATAGACATTCTCTATCATGACAATAATCATAAAAACATGAAAAATTTAATCATTTCATTTCTCACGTTTACATTTAACAATGTTAATCAATAAAGTATCTCTTGAATATTAATAACTGTTAGATATCGTTCACTTTTTTTAATATAACTACAATATTACTTAAATAATAAAATTGAAACTGAGGTATAGTTTATTGTAAAAACCATTTTGAATTATTTCGACTTTTCTTATTTGATAGATATGAATAACATATTCAAACAAATACAAAAAAAAAATTGAAAATTTCATAATTGATTTACAGTAAGGATTAAGAAAAGGATAAATCATTTAATTTTAATTATAATTAATGTAAAAATTTGAAACGACGTTTCATGATAATGAACCATTCAAGATTTGTTTTCGATTGTTTGAATTTTTGAAGAGATATTTATTTAAAATTTTCTTAAAGTTCTAATTTCCTTTTTGAATACACAATTTGTTAAAAATTCATTAAGTTCATAACGAAATTTTGATGAACCATTACAATAAATAAAAAAATTAATCTAAAATAAAAAACAATAAAAATTTATAATTTTATCTTAGATAATCCAACTTACTGCATGACTTGTAAATTGCATACACAAAAGTATTCCATGTAAGATATATTTCATTAATTTTCTTTTTGCTATATAATTTCTTAAAAAAACATTATAAATCATAACTGGTGTTGTTAATAAAACAAATAAAAAAGTAACAAATAAAAGAAGATATGTTAATTGTTTTTGTTTACGTTGTCGATCAATTAGACTACAATTTCTTCTAGTTGTAATTAATGATGTTTGTGTTACAGCACGACGTATTATAAAACAATTTGAAATAAGCATTATTGAAAAAGGTATAAGATTATAAATAATAACATGTATTTTTTCCCATTTTGGAAATATATAATATGGATCATTAAGATTTGAATAACAAATAATGCAAGTACGTTTTTCAAATGGAATACAATTTTTTTCTCGATATCCATTCAGAAAAAATAAATGACTATTAGTTAATATTATTGTTACTGTAACAGTAAGAATAATAAAAACAGCATAATTAGCTCGACCCATTTTTCGAGGCCAAAATAAAAAATGTATACTAAGACATCGATCTACACTAACTAATGTTAAAAACCATGATGACAATTCTAAACTAACAAATGCAATAAATGATATAATACGACAGGATATAATTGATAAATCTTCAAGATCATTTTGATATGGATTAACTAAATGTTTATAGAATAAATTTAAATTCCATGAATATAATGAACAAAGATCAGCTGTAGCTACTGCTATTAAATAACGCATTGTTGTATATTTTCTTAACATAGGTCGAAGAAGAATAATTATAGTTAAAATATTTCCTATGAAAATAAAAAACAAGATTTTGTATACACTCTTAAATTTGATTTACCTATTGTTCCAATAATAATGAGAAGTAAAGCATATATTGCTATAACATATAAAAATGGATGATGAGTATGTGCAATTGTTGTTTGATTTGTTTGATTCCATATTAATGGTTCAAGATAAGATGAATGTATTGGATTGAACATATTTGAATCAGAAATTATTGGTAGAAAATTATCGAAATTATTCATGTTGATCTACAATAGAAATAAAATATAAAAAGAAATTTATAATTAAAAAAAAATATCACTATTATATAGTCTTTGTATTACTTAACTGGAATCTATTGAATTGAATAGAGAAAAGAGACTTTTTTTATTAGAATTGACAAATCCGACGAAATATGTTTTTTTTTAAATGACGTACGATTTCTGTTGATTATGCGTTAAATTGATTTTTTTCTGTGACTAGTGGAAAACGATGAGTAATTTAGTGACTATTTTTCTCATTTTTTATCTTGACTTGGAAATAGGATTACCACCTTATGAAGCCTGAAAAGCGGAAATTTCATCCGAAAAAATGCGAAAATTTATATTGAAGTGTTGGTGTGAAGATGCGTGTGGAGTATAGTTGTATGGGTGTTGGTATTGGTAGGGTATCCGTGAAGAAAAAATCTAGACACAAACCCACATCTTTTTCTTCTTCTTTTTAAAAGTATCTGTTATGGCTTTCACGTCTTTATTTTCATCTGATTATCACATTAGTGTTGTTGTTATCACATTTTCATGATTATTTTCATCTTCATTTATTATCTTGCTACGAATTGATTACAGAAAAATTGTTTTGATTTTCTCATTTGAGGTTTTTCTATGTAAATAAAGCGCGCAAAATAAGTAGGTAAACAGAGATAACTATCAATTGAAAACAGAACAGTATTTTTACTTCACGAATAGGAATTAAGAACAGAGCCTCTCTGTCATTGAAAAAAATTTAATGTTGTTCGTGACGTCGTGTCTTTATGACTTGGAATTATTCCTATTCACTGAACTGATTCTGTTGAACATTTTCTATGATGTTATCTTTGGTTCTTATATTTCATTTGGATTTTTCCTCTGTTGTTATTTTCCTTTCTTGATCTGTAGAATATTTCTTTTTTTGGTCTTTGGAATATTACCTCTATCTCTCTACATATAGATATACATATATATGATTCGTTCTTTGATGTAGTATATGGTTATTTAGTTTCTTTCTTTTCTTTCATCTGTTTACTCTGTCTTTGGTTCTATGCTTGCAAGTCAACAAACTTCGTATTGATCTTAATTGATCTGATTATTTGTTCACGTACCTCAAGACGTGAAATTGTTATACTGAGTTAATAGATTAATCAATAAGAACGATAGCAAACTCTATACGTCAATGATCACGATTGATTCAATACGAACAGATTTTCTTCTATACAGAATTTGAAATATGGAAAAAACTTTTATATCAAAAAGCGGAACAGTGGAAAAAAGGAGAAAAAGCGGAAGAGATGGCAACCCTACTTGGAAAACATTAGAGTAGAAAATTGTACGTTTAACAAAGCTTTTATCTATCATAGTTCTGTGCGATATGTAATACAAAGAAAACAATATAACATACGTTTGTTCACCCTCGAGAGTATGTTTTTCATGGCACATCACGTCCAATAATATCTTGTTCTTTCATTTATCGTCAGCTATTGTAATATGCTCTAGAAAAAATAATGAACACAATTCTTCTTCATATGGCTACTTAACTTCTTGTTAGAATAATCTCCTGGGAGTAATGATAATATCAACAACCAGTAATGCATATAGATACCCTTTGCTTATTTGTTCTATTGTCTTCACTTAAATGTTTGCATAAGAATGATAGAATTAATCAATTTAGGGGGTCACTTCTTTGTACCCAAATGATGACAGACATATTTATGCTAACCTTTGTTGAATATTAGATTTTTATACATTAATGAAAGATTTTTAAAGCTAAATTCATTTTTTTGTATGATGAATTTCATTCAGAGAATCGATATGTGACTTAACAGCTAGTTATTTTGAGATAAATGAAGTCATTCATCGAAGAAGAAGAAGAAGAGGTAGATTTATGTGAAATATTATGTTTTTAGATCACTCTTGTTAAGCAAAAGGACAAGTAATGTTGTGTTAAACTATCTATTGTAAAGTTTATTATTTATACATCACGGGTGGGCCATAAATAATCGCACAACTTGTATTTTGCATTTTTCTCGGGTAGATTTCACTATAGAAATTTGTGCCGAGTTCCAAAAGATTTTCTTTTTAATTCTCTACAAAATTATATCACAACATTCAATCTAAGATTCTCATTTTAAAAAAATGACAGAATAATAGTGTCCTCCTGCGCTGCGTGCGATTTTCTAACATAAAAAATAGTTGTTTTGCTTTTATTCGTTAGAATTTTGACTCTTCAAATAAACTTATTATTCATTTTGTAGCCCAAAAAAATCACTAGCAGATGCATCAGTTCAATGATCTGGCGACCACCATACCTCGAGAAGAGAAGTAACAACGATAATTTTTAGAGAATCTAGCTGATAAAAACTTTGCACCCATACCCACACCCATAAGATAAAAATCACTGGCATTGGTTTTAATATAATTCAGTACTTTTTGTCGTTTAAGTTTTGGCGTAGTGATCTAATATCCTTAGGACACTCACAACAATAGAAAGTTAAAAAAGAAAGACTAGCGAGAGAAGAAGAATGATACAACCACCAATTTCTTTCTTTTGAAACAACAACTATTGACATGTGGCATTATCAAAAAAAGAAAAAACAAGCACATCTTTATGCTAGAAAGTATTTGATTTCCCAACTAAAAAATAAGAAAATACTAATGAATTCGAGAGAATTGAAGGCTTTGTAAGTTGTCACATATATTATCGAACATTTGTTTATACATTAACTATTGATACTCGAAACATGCTTGCTCATTCATGTGTTAAAAAATCGAATGCAATTACATGAACAGTCTGTGGGCGCCCATGGGTAGACTATTTTTTCGAGGAAAAACCATAGGCCAAACCGGCTTTCGTTGACTCGATCCATTGAGACCTCTGTGCCCTAAGTATATTTATAAATATTACTTAGAATTAGCATAGATAAAAATTAGTAACAATATTTCATTTATTTCATATTTTTTTTATGAAAGTATTTCTATAAAAAAAACTGACTATTTTTATTAATATAATAATATCTTTAAAAAGCAAATTTTTGTTAGAATTAACATTGCCATATTTCTAACAATTGTCTCAAAGCTGTAAAACTTGGTCGATCATTTGCTTTAAATTTCAAACATTGACATATTATAGATTCATAAAATTCAACAGGACAATCTGATGGTTTTTCATGAACATATCCAGTACTAACAGCAGATGAAATCCATGTTAGATGTTGATCACCATAAGGATCTCCACCTTTTAACCAAAGTTCAATCAATAGAATACCAAATGACCATACATCTGATTTAATCGAATAAGCAGCTTGATTATCAAGTAATTCAGGTGCTAACCAACGAATTGGTAATTTTTCTGAATGAGCTTCTTGACGTTGATCTGTATCTATCATAATTGATAATCCAAGATCAGCAATTTTAATAAGATTTCCATTTGTACCAAGAAGAATATTTCGACATGCTAAATCACGATGAACATAATTACGATATTCTAAATAAGTCATACCACTTGAAATATCTCTTGAAAATCGTAATAATGTAGAATATTCCGGTAAATTTGGTAAATTTTTTAACCATGTTTTTAAATCTCCATTTTCCATTAATTCAGTTACTATAAAAATTTCATTTGTAATTGGATTTTGAGAAATACCATATAATGTTAC
>CAJNOL010005717.1:0-10877 GCA_905250125.1 Rotaria sordida | reverse complement strand
TTAAAAGATCGAAAATGGATAATAAAAAAGCTTAAAGAAATATATTTTGATATAAAAATTATGACCGAAGTTGCGAAAGAGTCTTTCAAAGCCTTTTGTTTTGAAATATTTCGGGTCTTTGAAAAAAAATTCCAAATAAATTCTTTCATGAATTTTCGCACTAGACACTTTGTTCTTTCTAACAAAAAATCGATTAAGTCATTACGACATTCCATCACAGAGCTATATTAAAAATAAAATTAATACAGAACTGTTACATCATTCGTTATACATGCGCTTTTCTCTCTAAGTTTGATTAGAGGGATCATATACTGCAACTTTTACTGAACTATTTCTTGTCGTGAACTTTAATTGAAATTTTGTAATACATACATGTATGATCAGAAATAAAAGATAATATTCTAATTATGAAAATATCGGTTTCACAAATAATTAAAAATAAACAAATGTGTCAGTAAAACACTAATGAACTTGTAACTAAACATTATACTAATAAAGTTTGTAAAAATCCGCGGGTAGCCCATGACGAGTTGGTAATTCTTCAATCCGTAGAGTAGCCCTCGAGTCAAAGAAAAAAATCGTTCAGCCCATGACGGGTTGGTTTTAAAAAAAAGCAGCCATCAACATCAATAGTGATAACTCGTCAACTACAAGACTTACTCCCTAATCCCTTCATCTACAGAATATACAGCTCCATTGTATTTCATATTTCACTTCTACGAATCTTCCTTGTATAGCATGTTGCAATAACCTACAAAAATGTTTTAGATGTAAAGGCACCATCACAACCAGTTGTTTCCGTACCAACAAAGATTATTAGCAAACCTACACCAATTGTTACACCTAATCAAGTTACTACAGTAAAAGCTACTGTCGATGTAACACCTGCATGGTTCGAACCGGTGAAATCTATTCCTCCAGAAAAAATTCGTTTTCCTGCTAATTACAACAAAAATTCTCCTAAGGATGTTCGTACATACAGTTGTCTGTCTACCTATCGCTCCATGGTCCAGAATACGAAAACAATTGACTTTGTGGCCAATCCCTTTTTATCTAATGTGGACAATACTGAGACACTTGTAGTAGTTCTTAATGAACTTGCTTATCAACTCGGTGCTCATCTGACTTTTACACAAGCAAACTTTAAATACAATGATAGCGATTATCGAACTGCATGTGGAGTAACCAATCTTGGTAGTATTCATTCATTGCTCGCGTCCGAAGGAAATTATCAAACTGCTAAATTTGATCTTCACTTTACACTTAATTATGATGATATAATAGCATCACCTAAAACATTACAAAACTTTGTCTTAAGACTTATTAATGATATTTGTTCTCTTGTAGGATGTGATAAAGATTTTGTTCGAGTATTTTCTGTGAAACGTACTTCATCAAGTCTTGTTGAATTTGGTTTCACTACGACGCAACGTGATGAAACAGAAAAACTCGCTAAATCACTTAAACAACAACTAAATAAGATTTCAATAGCACAACGTCCAGATATTTTTCAATACCTATTTCCAGAAGAATACGATTATAAACTGGAACCAGCACTTGCGTTTTTACAGTTGCAACAATCAGATTTCGAAGTTGAGTACAATCGCTACTATTCACATGCTGATGAAGAAAAAAGAGGTGGTTATCCATATCATTTTCCACAAGGATGGTATCGTCATGCCCTTAAAGTCGATGACAAATATCCGAACGATAAAGCTTGGCTTGGTATGAATAATAGTCCAGGTGAATGGGCTGTTGCTTACCATGGAACAATATCGAAAGCTGTAAAAGGTATTAAAGATAAAGGATTGTTACATAGTTTTGTCACTACGGATGCCATGAAAGATGAAGCAAAACAGCAAAATCCATCGATTCCAGATGTAAAAGGATTATATGTGGCAACACATTGTGAAGGAGGAGCTGCCAATTATACTATGCCGTTTGAGATAAAAGATAATAGCGGTACAAGCAAGGATTATCGAGTTGTATTCCAATGTCGAGTTCAACCAGGCAAATTTACAGTACATGCAAGCCCCGTCAAAGTTGGAAGGGCATGGCGAGTTTTTGATGAGAAAGCAATTAGACCATATGGTTTACTTCTAAAAAGTTCAGAAACAATGTAGTTTAGTTTTAACGAACATTAAAATAAACATTACTTTTATAAATCACAAATATATTTGATATTCTACAAAAATGTCAATCGATATAATAAAATCATATTATAGTTTTTCAATAATCGAGAGAGTCTAATACTTAATAAAAGAACTTCATAAATTGGAAACTATGTATACACAGGATAGAACATCTGAAGAATATGAAATTGAACTATAATATTTTTTCTCATATTTCTCCAGGTCTTGGTTTTTTTTAACAAAAAATTGATTATATTTATCTTCGTTAATTCTTTTCGATGATCAATGCTTCTGTGATATGTAGAAGATTTATAATATTTTAATGAAATGCTATACTTATTCTGCATCAGATAAGGTGTACTACTTTACAGTGTTGATATTTAAGAAAAGAACTGTAATCAGTGAAATAGTTGTAAACAGATTTATCAAAAAAGATAGATATTAATGTTTATTTGAAAACGTTTCCGAAGCTATATCATTTCGATACAATGTATGTAAGAATTAACAACATTAGATTACCTCTACCTTTTGAGAGAATTTACTATCGATTAACCATGGATCCATTTATAAGTTTTTAGATCTATTTTTACATAAAAAAGGCGCCTACCAGTCGTATCATATTAAGCCTAGTAGAGAAGAATTTGGTTTATCTAACATACTAAAATATAAAAATTTAATTGATTAAATTTATTTTTCAATAACAATTAAGATCGATTTTATTCTTTTTCTATTCGAATTACTCTTGTTAGATTTAATTTGATTTTCATACTAATGAATGTTTCTATTTGTCCAAAACATTGACTAAAAATTATATGTTGTATTTTAGTTGAAGTCTTCGTATCTGCTCTAAGATTAGGTAATTTTTTCAATTTCACTTTTGATATTTGATTCAAATTCAGATAAGAATTGCATGACATACTAGTATTTGATTCCCATAACATAAGACATACGTTTGTTATTATTGACATCAGTTAAATTTTCTGTTCTATCATTCCTTTTTGCTCTATCTTAAAACGTGTCATCTATAACAATATTTTCTCTATTTTTTTCATTGGTTTATATGAGACCATTAATAAATAATATAATACTCATGTCACATGAAATTTTTACATATTAATTTGAATAACAAAGATTTGACTCATATTCAAATTCTATTCTATAATTTTGTTTTATATTTTGAAGATATTAGAATATTTCTATCAGTCAATACTTGTTATTAAAGATAATGATGTTAATAAATAAAAAATGGCTTTTATTTTTGATACAGGTAATCATTTTTATGATACTTTGTTCTTTGGACTGTTTTTATTGTTATTAATGTTTGCATCAAGATATTTTATTGATAAGAACTGTTGTCTTGTTTTTATTGAAGCGAGATAAAAAAAACTACGTTATTTATCTAGGGTAGTAATTTTATTTATTACTAAACACAAAAAATATCTTTCTATTTCATTTTATTTTTTTGTTTTACAAACGTCTTTATATCATTCTATAATCTTTGATCCGTACTTTACGATGACAAGGAGTAGATCTATGAATATTGATTAACAACGTATTGAAAAAAAGGTTATCCTTTGTGTAAACTATATGACTTGTTTAATTAAATAGTTATAAAAATGCCTAGAAGAGAAAGAAACGTATTCATACAGCCAATATAAGCTAATCGATTGAATCGTAAATGGCCTATATTCAATTCACTACATATAATTTTGAAGTATTATTTCAATGAATAAGTCGTATTTATTTATTTTAGGATGGAACAATTTCCAATAATAGAAAATGTCAGTTTATCTTTTCAAAATGTTTCAACTGAAATTTATTCTCTAATTAATTCAATTCGACCCGATTGGACTCCATTAAATACTCGTTTAGTAACATTTACTGAAGGTTTAACAAATATAATCTTCGGTCTTTTTGATACTCGAACACCTGATGATCAATCTAAAACATTAATTATTAAAATTTATGGTAATCAAACAGAATTATTTATTGATCGACAATCAGAAATAAATGCTATGAGTTTAACATATGAATACGGTGTTTTTTCTCAACGTGTTCTTATTCAATTTAATAATGGAATTATATATGAATATGCATCAGGTAAACCATGTTCAAGAGATGATGTACGAAAAGAAAATATTGTGCGTCTAATTGCAACTAAACTTGCACAATTTCATAATATACCATATCAAAAAATTGAAAAACCTTATATTATTATAGTCTTACGTCGATTTATTCAATTACTTAATGAAAGTTCATTTGATTTATCATCTATTAAATCAGATATTGATATAATAGAAGAACATATTCTTCCTCGTCTTATTCCAAATGCTGAATTAGGTAAAGATCTTGTATTATGTCATAATGATTTACTTGTTAAAAATATAATTTATAATGAAAAAACTCAATTAATATCATTTATTGATTTTGAATATACAAATTTAAATTATGCTTTATTTGATATTGCAAATCATTTTGTTGAATATGCTGGTGTTGATGATGCAGATTTTACTATATATCCAACTCGAGATGAACAAAAAAAATGGTTAGAAATTTATTTTCAAGTTCGTGGAATGAATCAACAAATAATTGATGATAATTTATGTCATCTTATCGATCAATTTTCTGCTCTTGCACAGCTAATGTGGGGACTTTGGGCATTAGTTCAGGCACGAATATCACAATTAGATTTTGATTATGTTAATTATGCGAATATGAGACTAGATTGTTATAAAAATTTACGATCAATTCTATTTGAAAAAGAATAAAAATATAATATTTTTATATTATTTTTTATATTTTTTTTTTTGCAAAATAAAATAAAATATGAAATTATTAAAAATTGTAGATTTTTTTAAATAAAACAAACAAGATATGTCATCATCAAATGTACATATTGCGGATGATAATGATTCATTAGCTGAAATGCTTGGTTATCGTCTTGAAGAATTAATATTACTTAAATTGAATAAAAAGCAAATAATAACAATTGGTTTATCAGGTGGTTCACTAATTGATTTACTTGCATCTATGTTACCTCGTTTACAATTACCTTGGGCTCGTTTAAGATTTTTTTTTGTTGATGAAAGATTTGTTCCATTTACATCCGATGATTCAACCTATGGAAATTATCAATCAAAATTATTTCGACAATTACCACTTACTGAGAAAAATATTATTAAAATAGATCCAACATTATCGACTGTTGAAGAATGTGCAAAAGATTATCAAAATAAATTACAAGAAGCATTTCCTGATGAAGATAAGGTTAAATGTTTTTTTTTGTTAAAATTTAATTTAAAAATAAAATTTTTGATGTATATTTAGTCATTTGATATTGTTCTTCTCGGTATGGGACCTGATGGACATACTGCAAGTCTTTTTCCAAATCATTCAGTTCTGAATATAAATGAAGGACTTGTTACTTTCGTAAAAGATTCACCTAAACCACCAGCTGAACGTGTTACATTAACATTGAATACAATAAATCAAGCAAAATATAAGATTGTTGTTATAACTGGTGAAAGTAAATCAGCTATTATCAAAGAAATATTACGAGAAAAAAATAAAACTTATCCAATTGCTCAAATTAATAATCTTGTTTGGTATCTTGATAAAGCAGCTGCTAAACATATATAAATCACTTAAGATTAATCTTAAACTTCGTCATCTAATAGATTATAATGGCTTTTCTGTGTGGATTGGTATTCATTTCTTTAGTTTACAGTGAACAATTATAATATTTTATGAGAAAAGACATTGTGATTATTCATTTATTGTTTTGAATAAATAATTATTTAATAAAATGAAAAATATGTATTAGAAACATATGTGTACTAATCAAGAAGAAAATTACGAAAATTTCGTATTTCAGCATACTCCAAGGGTATTGCAAAGGTATTCTCTGAAGTTTCAATAAAACCTAAATACTTCATCGAACTGCAAAATTTAAGTATCAGTGAAGTACAATGAAATATTTAGGCTTTATTGAAACTTCAGAGGATACCTTTGACACAAACTCTTGGAGCACGAAATTTTCGCTTTTTTCCCCCTTTGGCACTGGCACATCTAGAGTATGAAAAATGCTAAAGATGTTTGAAATGATTCTAATTAAGTCTAAGAACTCACGAGGAAATGTTTCCAAGAGTTAAACTACTATTGACTCAGGATAATATGCATTGTACAGGTCCTAATAAATTATGAATACATTGAAAAAAGTTCGATCTATTAACTTATCGTTGCCGAGATACTTCATTTTTACAGATATCTTTTAACACAATGTCACGATCCTCCTCAGGAGTATTAGGAAAAGTTAGCTTCAAATTTCGACTTGATACTGTACATAGAAACAAGCTTTAGTGAGACCAGTTTATTGAGAAAGTTTCACATTTTTTTGACTGCTCCTATTCTTTAATAAGAACATCGGAATCTGTCGATATACTACATAGGCAATATAAAAAAACGTGCTTTTACCATTGCTGTATCTTAAGATAGGAAAAGTAAAATATTTAAAGCTTTCACAATAAATTATTCTTGTTAATGGTTGCTTCTATGCAAAGTATCAAGTCGAAATTCAAAATACAGTTTTCCTAGCATTTCAGAAGAGGGTCATAACATTGTGCTTTAAAAAAATTGTACAAATTCAATATCTCGACTGCAATAAGCTCATAAAGCGTACTTTTTTCGACATATTCATATCTCATCAGGATGTACACAATGCACATAGTCCCGGCTCAAGTGCTATTTAGTGCTTGAAAACATTCCCTCATCGGTTGACCGAATTTTTCCCCGCAGGATAAATCATCGTAAAAAAAATGTTGCAATATTTTATGGTGAAATATAATTATGCATCTCTAATGAATTTTTATTCTTACAATATGATAGTGGAAAAGTTTTATAGGTTTTTTGCAGTTCAAGTTTTTGATAGATTCTGAATTCAGTACATGACTAATCTACTCATAAATAATCTGTTAAATCGTTATTAAAAACATCTTGTTTCTTTAAGAATTTATCTAAAACAATTTTTGTTAAATTAATTTTATTGAATAATACCGAATACAAATTCATTTCATGTTTATTTGTTTTTTTTTCTTTCATTGTTAAAAACTTCGAGTTATTACAATAGAAGATCATCTTCGTTGACGGGTAATCATTCGAATAAAATCTCTTATTGAATGAACTAAGGCTTTTCGAAAAATAGGTCCGCCACTTAATGTATAAATATAAAATGGTATTCCATTATTTACATAAGTCAAAAGAAGAAATAAATTAAAAAGAAAATTATTAGTTGTATTCTGTAATTTAGATTTCACTTGAAATCGAGTAATATTTGTATAAAGACTTTGAATAGCTTGTGGTAAAGATAATAATATGAATAAAATAACTTGAATGAAAAGCATCCAAAGTAAATAATGTTCAGTTTTTTTCAATCTTTGTGAATGTTTTTTCATAGTTGCTGTTGGAATCATTATATTTGTAGGTACAAATTGAATTCGACGTAGAACATTATGACGTACATTCAAAATTGTCATAAAACTAAAGAAAAACATCAATAATGAAGATATTAAAATATTAATAAAAATGAATTCTAAATCAATTAATAAACGACACCATGTTGTTTTTCCATAACATTTAAGTGGAGCATCAGTTAAATTAGCTTCATAACAATAAAATATTTGAATATATATAAGACATGATAGACATATAATAACAATAATACTTCGTTGAGCATTTTTTAATGAACTCATTTGTCGACGATGAATATTGATAGATGATGAAAGCCATCGATCACAAGTAGCTAACACGATTAACCATGATGCTATTGTTCTAGATGAAAATAAAATAAATATACGAAATTTACAAAGCCATCTATTTGTATCTGTTAGATCAGCTGACCAACTAGCTAATAAACGAACAGTTACACCAGAAATTAAAGTGATGATATTGGCAATAGATGAAGCCAAAAAGAGAAAAGCACATGGATTAGTACGTAGAGTTCGTTGTGATAAAGCAAGACAATTTAGAAGATTACCAACAGTACCAAAAAGAAGTATTATAATCGATAGATAATGATTCAAATGAGATGAGAGATTGTCTAAATAATTGGTATAATTCATATCCGATGAAGATAACATTCTATATATAAAATAAATGAGGTGACGATATAGTCATTAAAAATAACATTGATGAAAATTTTGTTTGAAATTTTTCAGAATATTAACTATACATCAGAGATGACCATGATTTAGTTCGATTCTTTGCTAAATTAATGCTGTTTAGATCAGTATTTCAATATATAAAGCAAGAAAAGTAAATTAAAAAAAAAGTCATGAACTGAAATGAAAGCATTTATATACTTTCTTATCTTTCTCCGTTAAAGAACAACAGAATAAAAAGAAACTAATTTTATCCTCTAAGAAAAAACGGCGTTTATGTGATGATTAATTAAATTAAAAAAGGCATCAAAACTATAAAAAAAACATTCATTTTAATGCATCTAATAATTTTTCTCCTATAATAGAAAACTTTGAATGTTCTATTATGTCCAAGTGAATAAATGTTTCAAAGAAGTCTTATATTAAACTCTTCTTAGTTAAGTACTAATTATTATTAAGACATCTCAGTTTTCTGGGACAGTTGGACGGATTTGAAAATATTTTTCAAAATAAAAAAGAAGCCGAAATCATTTTAGTTTCAATCTTAATTCGATTTTCAACTGAGAATCCTGCAAAATCGATATATTATTGATTAAAGTGACAATCTCTAAACTAATTAATTAAGAATGATTCTGCTATTATGTTCAAGATATCTCTCCTTCTCCAGTGTGGACCTTCTAATATAGAAAAAGGGATTTAGTTGATAATTGTTTGGATTACAATAAAACATATTGAATTATAAATGGTATAGATTTAGTTATCTCTAATGGAGTTTTCAAAAAATACGAACCAAGTTCATCTCTGCTATGTACTGCTACTAAAATGGATCATCTATAACTTATAACGCAAACTATTATATTGTACTTTGTATTTTGACAAAAGAACCAAGTGTAATATTATATTAACTAAATACAATCCACTCTTGTAATTAATTTTAAATGTTATACCCTTTTTCTTTACTCGTACTACTCAAATAAATAAATTACTTTCTATATCTTACTATACTAAACCTATTTGATAGAAATAGTGTTGTTCTGTATTGATAAATTTTTCTTCTATGCCACTCTTGTTGTATAATAGGTTCTTCTTCACATGCCTCGATGCTCGTCGCTTTTGTTATTTTACTTTTTCGAGTACTCTTGACAATATAGAGACGAGTTTTCATTGTGGATAAAGTGCATGAAGGTGTATCAATTGAGAATCAAAGTCAGAAAACAGTTTCTTTTAAATGAAAACACATTAATATTACCGTAACATCACTCATTTGATTTATTTTTAAGCATAGTAAGGACAACGCATCCAATCTACTGTATTCAAGTTGCAGATTAAAATACAAAATTAATTCTAAATTCTCAAATTAAATAGAGGCGAAAAAAGTTATTAGCAGAATCTCTACAGGATTAAAATGCGAAGCACGATGTTGATGCTAATACTAGGAAGATTGTTTTACTGTATCTATTTCGGGATACATTTCTTCATCATCTTTTTCACTTAATAACCCTCAGAAATGCAATAAGTAAGAAACTCATATTATAACGAGATGTTATTGGTATGCAGTCTTTGATTGTATATCAACAATGTCTCTCACAGTGTATGGTGCAGAAAGGGAGCGGGAGGCAAAGTGTTGCTAAGATGCCTGTCATGACTGTGATGAGCCGTTTGTTATGGTCTGTGAGGGGCGGATGCGAATTTCTACCCTATATGTTTCAACACTTCTTTTAGATCGTGTTTCACAAATTAATTCTATTTCATCTTACATTAAATTCGTTGTTGATTTTATTATTTCAGACGATGAGAAGGAAAAAAAATTAAACATTTCTGTAAATGCAATAGAAAGTAATTCGATTATTTTATTTGAGCTTCATATTTTCTAGCATAATAAGATTAAAAATATAATGACTATATACGTAATATTGCTAAAGAAAGACTTTTGTCTAAGATAAGAAGACATCCTAAAATAAAAGTTAATTAAAATAAAAAGAGAAACTCTTCAAATTCTAACTAAATAAAAAAAGTGAGTATCAGAGCATTTTTTTATAATGGTAAACTTTATATAGTTCTATTTGAAAAAAGAGTAGCCAATGTTATCTGCGCTACCGAATTAATTAAATAATTTAAGTAGCCTTCTTTTTCTTGCCATTATGCTTCTTTTTTTTTATAATATTCTGCGCAAACATGCATCTTCGATTGTAAATTCTGGCATTGTTATAATTAACTATGGTCGATGTTATAAAGGAGTTCGTTTACTGATTCCAATGAAGCCAAATTCAATTGCAATAGATGGTACTTTCGATGATTGGATCTTTGTACAATCAAGCTTTTAAATAGATCTGCTAATACCCGTATGATATGATTATCGTGGATATGAAAATTTGGGTCTCTATGTCATTCGTACTGGTTGAAATGATATTGTCGAAGTTAAAGTGAGTTCTAAACGAACACTACATTTATTTCTATGTACAAACTAATAACCTGACTACGAATTACACTGATTCAAAATGGATGTCATTATTTCTTCATGTTGATGTCAATTATATTACTGATTGACTTGATTACGACTTTGTATTGAATCGAGTAGTTAAGTTATCCC
>CAJNOL010005716.1:0-10879 GCA_905250125.1 Rotaria sordida | reverse complement strand
AGTCACTGAAGTCAAAAAAGTCCAAAGTCAGTCGTTTCCCCCTTGGGTCTTATTCATTCGTTCATTTTTAAGAATGAGTAACAACTGCAAGCATTTTCTTTAGTACTAATCCGACCACTTCGAATTCACTCTTTCAGATAAAAAACAAGTGCTTCAAAGATATATCTTGCTCCCAGCTGCATAAAAAATCAATGAATGAAGTGAAACACATGAATTTTAAAGACAATAAAATAACGCCAATGGTATTATTAATGCAGCGTCAATACTCATCTTCGCCAACAGTGCATGAATAATCTACAGAAGTATCCATCCCTTGCATTACATATAAATAGTATATGGTCAAATCGTATTAGTATTATTTCCTACATTGTTGATTTTGCGTCTTTTTCGAGTTATCAAATCATACTTATCGATGAAAAAATCGACTCGTATCAGTAATAAACAGTATTATGATTTAATGAAATATACATTGAATAAATAAAATCTATCTGTTATATCTACGGATGGCACTTCGTGTTTATTTTACTTAGAAAGAGTAAAGTGCCAACCCTTACACTGGAAAAATATGGTGCACTAGGGCACTTATGAAATTTCGTGGAACTTTACTATACCTTTTTAGGTATTGTGCCATATGTCTTCTAGAGGTATCTCACGAGGGAACTACCCGAGCTGTTAAAAATCTTTTCTGCCGGGGATGTGATGGTTAGATAGGACACAGTTAGGAGTGATATACCCTGAGTTAGTTCGTCCCCAAGTTGCTTCTAGCAGAAGTTATGAATTTTTCAAGTTATGAGCAAAATATGCGTTTTTGCCCCTAAATCTTACGAGGGAAGTACCCAAACTGATTAACCGTTTTTGAGTTCGAACTCTGTGCATAAGGTAAACTCCAATGAGGCATGAAAAACCTCACACTAATAAATAGAATGACCGTATTTCGATCTGAAATTTTGCCTACCAAAAGGTCTATTTCTAATTAAAATGCTCCGAAATTTTCAGCTAAAAGAAATGTTTCCTTCACGAGACATTGAATTTCCAAAAATCACTCATATTTCGTGAAAGATGCGGGAGTCTCATGTGTTTTTGGAAATTCAATATCTCGTGAAGGAAACATTTCTTTTAGCTGAAAATTTCGGAGCATTTTAATTACTAATAGACCTATTGGTAGGTAAAATTTCAGATCGAAATACGGTCATTCTATTTATTAGTGTGAGGTTTTTCATGCCTCATTGGAGTTTACCTTATGCACAGAGGTCGAGCTCAAAAACGGTTAATCAGTTTGGGTACTTTCCTCGTAAGATTTGGAGACAAAAAAGCACATTTTGCTCATAACTTGAAAAATTCATAACTTCTGCTAGAAGCAACTTGGGGACGAACTAACTCAGGGTATATCACTCCTAACTGTGCCCTATCTAACCATCACATCTCCGACCGAAAAGGTTTTTAGCACCTCGGATAGTTCCCTCGTCAGCCAAGGAGTTTCGCATTATACCAATAGTTTTCCTTGCCTCATCTATAATACGGACAAATGTTTATCAACAATGTTCTCACCTGTTCTGGTTTTCGAAGTTTTTTTCTGCTTTTTCAGATATTTTATCTGTTATATTTTTAACTAGCATTTATTATATTATACTATATCATTTTCCAAAAATGTAAAGGAAAATTCTTATGAATATCTGTTGGCATTTTTGTTGTATCTTTATTCAAAGATAAATATCAGCCACACCTACACATCCAAGATTTAATGAAAGATATTAAATCAGATGAAAAATATATGTTTCAAAGAAAATGTATCCAATAATTCTATTTTTCTATTTAACGAGGTTTTTTTCTTTATTTTGTACAATATAGAGAGGAGATTGTCATGAAATTTTCTCATAATTTCATTAAGCTAAAGCTTAAAAGATTGTTTGGTATAATAAATGTACTTGCTGCTTTGTGACAATAAAAGTTCTGTCATTTCTGCTTTTCGAACCTTAAAAGCGGAACGCAGCACTTGTCAAAACTTTTTTTATTTTCACTTGTTTTTTGAGGAGTAAATGGATGATAAATTCGACAAACAAAAGGCCACTCCATAAATTTCTGTTTTTTTTAACCATTCTTCGCAGTTTTAGGAGTATAATACTAGTCATCCTTTCTCTTCTCAGAAATGTAAGAATTTAAAAAGAGGACTTTGATCAGCGTTGCATTCTGAGCTTCTTGTCCGAACAAAAAAAATAAACATACACACAATGAAGGGCGAGAGCAAATTTTGGAAGAGTACATTGAGACATTTTGACCCTTGCTCGATGTATGTCTCTCGAAAATCTTTTGTTATAAAGCTAAAAATTTTAGCTTAGTCTTTTCTCTACTGTCTGAACAAATTCTAAAAATATCGTACGATTTAAATGCACATGAGGGTGTAGAGTACGGGTAGAAGCATCGATGAGGCTGTTAATCATTTCCTCGACAACACCCACATCCACATTCCGAATGATTAAATACCAGTAAACGATACTATAGATACGTATCGAATGATCAGACAGAAATATAGGTAGTTTCAATGGAGTTTTGTATGAAGATGCATGAACGAAATAGTATTATATTGAACGTAATAGGAAAATTCGACTCCAATGCCTTTTTTCTAAGAAATGCAAAAACAATCTGCATGGGACCTTCGTCGAACAAAACCTTAGAAGGATTTCGCTTTGGGTGTGGGTGTGGATGATGTACTTAAAGCAATTGAAAAACAGATCGACCTATATGTCAATAAATACGAATCAATCTGCTAGCCTCAATTCTTGCTTTTCAGCCATCCATCTAGTCGAAAATCAATGACAGCAGGATAATGCCTAATAAATGTGCTTTAATGAAAATTAATGTAAAAATGCCGAGTTTCATTTCGCCGACGCGTTTCATGTTTTTATTGAAATATTGAAGTATCTATCAAGGCTCTGAATTCACAACTATAAGCAAAAAAAGCAGAAATTAAAAATTGGGAAAAAGTTTTTTTTTTTTGTAAAAATGAATATTAAAAGGATGGAGAAAAACTAAGGCTGCAGAATCACAATCGGATAAATGGAAACAAAACTTGAAAATGGATTAATCTGTATTGAATCGTGCTTTAGGTTGTGTCACATAGTATTAATGTATTGTATGAATTTAGTCTAACAAATGAGAAACTATTAAGATTTTGTATCCAATAAATGATACAAAAAGTTTTCGGAAAAATTTCATTTTATTTTGCATCGACCACAATACATTCTTAAAAATAAAAACTACCTATTAAGAATCGACGTTGAAAGCACTTCCTAACTGTATGTTCAAAAGATTGTTACTATATCTTGCCTTTGACTAACGGCCACGTTCTTAAATGACACTAAGATGCACTCTGTAAAATGCAGCCCACAATGAATGCAGCAGAAGAAACCAATATTTCAATATTTTTCGAATGTTTTCTATGCCTTTCGTGGTCTATAAGTTGCTCTTCTTTCCGTTACGTTCGTCATTTAAGGGTTGGTGTGGTTGTAAATCTTCTCTTCAGCCACACCCATACTCACACCCACATCTTTTAATGGAATATTTCACGTTCAGCGAACTAACAGGATTGTTTTCAATCGAAAAAGAAGATACACAGATGAAAGAGTTTCTTTAATACAATCTACAATTAATAGATCGGTTATCTTTTATACGATATTTATTATTTTTATTAACTTCAACAATGATATCATATAATATTCATACTACTGACAATTTAATATTTCCTCCAAGTTCTTAGCACAAGTTTTTGTCGCAGGATGATTTGCACCAAAAACTCGTGTAGTAAAGTCAACAGCTTTCAAAGCATACTCTGCTGCTTCGTCAAATCGACGTAAAGCGGCTAGAGTAGCAGCTATTGTATTATAAGTAATACCGATTTTGGCATCATCGGGTTGTAATGTTGCTAGATAGATATCTAACTTTTTATACTGATAATCTAATGATTCATTCAATTGACCTAACTTATCATAGAGTTCTATCATATTATTATATAAAACGGCACGATTAGGATGGTTCTCTGGCATACGTTTCATATAGATATTCAATGCATTTTTACAATAAGTCAATGCATCTTCGTAGTGGCCCATCGAATGATAGATACCAGATATGTTATTAAACGATCGAGCAACGTCCGGATGGTCAACTGGAAGAGACGTGAGTTGTATGTCAAGTGATTTTCTCATATTTTCTAACGCATCTTCATAACGTTTCTGTGCTTGGTATACATTACCAATATTCATATATATAGTACCAATATCTGGATGTGTTGCTGGATAGATTTCTATCCCAATATCTAGAGCCTTTTGATAATTGAATAGGGATTCATCGTATTTTTGTTCTGTAAAATGGATAAAACCGATATCATTGTAGCAATTAAGAAGAGTCTCCTTATTAGGCTGTTCAAGTTTTATTTCTGTATTGAGTGCTTCATTTAAATAATTCAAAGATTGATTTTTGTCTTGTTTAGCTGTAAAGATAGCAGCCATACCGACATAGGTTGCTGCTAATCTATGATAATCATTTGTTTGTTTATCATTCAGTTTCTCATGCATAGTAATTGCTTTAGAAAAGCAAGCAAGTGCATTATCAAAAAGAGCAAGACGTTCATAGGTTTGTCCAATTTCTTTGAGAATCATAATTTTTCCTCGCCATGATGATTCAGATTTTAGAGCCATTTCATAATATTCAATAGCAGGCATGTAAATACCCATTTTATACGATAATTTGCCTAGAGAATGAATAGGTAAAAGTAATCCAATTGAAATATCACTTCGAAAATGTTCAGTCATCATCTTTAATTGTTTATCAAATTCATTGGTTAAAACTAAATGAATATACCAAGGTTGATTATCAATATTTTGTTTAATGTCGACTATTCGAAAAACACAACCAAATGAAAACAACCATTCTTTTTCAGCTTGTCCGAAATTGCTGAATTCTTGTATATTGGCAAATGGGCTCGTTATTTCAGTTAGAGATGATTCTATTTTGATTTCAAACATCATAGCTATTTCATCATCATTTGAAATACCTGCATAAATCATAGCAACTGATTTATCTTCTGTAGTCGAGAAAAAGTTTGAAATAGAAAGAAGTCCACCTTTATTATTTTGAATTTTTCTAAATTCACTATTCGACATACGTTGACCTCTATAGAGTAATCGTGTTGTCGAATTGTTTTTCTGTTCATGAAAACATTCGAGTAAATGAAAATGTAAATTTCGAATAAATATTCGGATTTTATATAATACTTCGATATCTTGTGTTCGAAGTGCTTTATTTAGAATTTTATAGAGAAAACTTTCGCGTGTATACCAGTTTATAGCTTGATGTGATTCATAATTTTGTTCAAAATCATTAATAAATTGTAGGGCATAGTAATTATCTGCATATTGCTGTCGACAAAATAATATCATCTCACTTTTACTATCATCTTTCATTTCAATAAATATATCTTTCAATAATTGCATATACATAAATGCTGCTTCTTGTTTATTTGTTTGATTGCTAGAAAACGATGAAAGATCATCGATAAAATTGAAACTAACAGTTTCCTGTTCAGTACGTCGAATATTTAACCGTAACATCTGATAAAGTGACTCAGTATCATGAACAATACCTTTAAATTTTCGAATCTTAGAGATATAATTTGGCTGTTCATTCGAACCAAATAGATAGATAGAATCAATTTGCGATAGTTGGTGTATCAATTCGATCGTTGCTTCACTGATATTTTTTGTAACAATCAACAAAATACGCTCTTCAATGACATCGACTACGTAATCAACAAAAGAGTGTTCGTCGTAAAACACTTGTACGACATTGATAATCTGACGTAGTTGTACAATGGATTGTTGGATATTATCAATATTTGGATTAAGCCAAACAACAATAAAATTTTCTAGAGATCGTCGTGCAGAAATTTCAGCCATGTGCTCTAGAAAACGAATGTACTTCGTCAACTATTGATTACCGTCAGATTGAATTTTTCAACGGCTTTTCTCTAGCGGTAACAAAGCAAATATATCTAATGAGCAATTTAATCGTTGTATTTCATTATTCGCATCCATTTTCAAGCGACACTATTCAGGACGAAAACGTTTTTTTTTCATTTCAGTCAAAGAAAGAAGGCTAAGCTATCGATAGTTCAGCTCTCTAACATCCCCAGAGATTTCAGTATAGTTCAGCAGTCTATTTGACATTTCTACTACAATGCTACGATATAAACTGAATCTTAAAACGAGATTTTTGATTATCTTAGAATAAGATTTATCCGAATAGAAGAAGTTTTCAAAGAAGACGAAAGGAAAATATTCTCAACTATTCAAGTTTTCCTGTACAATGAAAATAATTTTTTCTTGAATGCTTTTTTTTCTGAAAAACTCTCAGTGGTCGATAGTGGAAATAACAAATCGATTTCTTCATTTTACTATTCGACTTCGGAAACAAATTCATTACAAACATTATGTGGATAAAATAAGACCTATGTTCTATTGATTATATATAAATAAATGAACTTCGATTCACTGAAATAACTGCGAAAGTTAGTATAGCAAAAAACAAAACATCACATGCTGACGACAAACGACAGGTTAATCATCTATATTATAGGTCATCAAACAATCAACTTTTATTATAATTGTCTTCGAAAATATATATTTTAGGAAACTTCTTGTACGTACCCTGTGGATTCAAAAGGCATCTTTACAGAAGAATAGGACGTGCGCGTTACTAGAAGAAAGTTACTTTTACGAAATTAAAAAGAATAGCGCGATAGAAATGTTTAAAATCACTGCTGTTTTACGCGCTCTTTTGCTCGCCGTGCTTCTCAACAGTCATGACTGTATGGGGAAGAAAAAAGGCAACATATTTTGTAATGACGACATAACGGTAAGTATCGACAAAATATTATTTACGCTCGATGCAGTTGGAAGAAATGGAAAAAAACACGAACAAAATAAAATGTGACACTCTTGCATACATGCCGCATTGACTATATTCAACATTGTCGTTTCATTATAAAGTCGTTTTTTTTATTGCTGTTTATGATAAGCAGTGACGGGCCGACAGCATGGCAACATATAGCAATTGTCACACCGTAAACGTTTGAAATAACTGATAACTGGACAAAAATTGATCAGTAAAACGACCTTTTCTAGCAATTACCACACCAAATATTTTGGTGCTCTCCTGCCACTAATGATAAGTCAATCAAAAGAACTCTTTCTAATCCTTCACTACTGGATGCGGGTGGATGTGGGTGCCGGAAAGAAAGACTTACACCTACACGCTACGATGGCCGGTCTGTTAGATGTTTGTCGTGAAACCTATCACTCAGACCTACTTAGGGTTAACCAAAAGTTCTGGCAACGTTGCTGGCAATTCTATAAATCAGTTAACAATTAAGAATCTATTGTGTGAATAAATAGTATAAAGTCTTGTCTATAATAATATATATAATAAATCTATTTTAGGTTTAGTTTAAATACACTTTTACATAAAACTCAATCCCCTCTAAAAAAATTTTTTTTTTAAATGGATAATGAATTCAAACAACAGGGCGCGATCAACTGGCCTGGTATCCATGGGAAATAATATTTTTCCAGAGAGGAGCATATAATGAATTTTATACCAAATCAAAGCTCGTCAAAAATGGGATTTATTAGTCCTGAATAGGAAGAGTTTTTTGAATCTTGCAATATTAAACTTAAGAAATTTTTCAAAATTTCACACATTTTTGGCATAGAAAACTAAGATGTCACTAACTCGAAAATGGAGTAAAATTTTTTTTAGTGGAGATTGAGTTTTATTTAAAAGAATATTTAAACTAAGCCTAAAATAGATTTATTATATATATTATTATAGACAAGACAATATACTATTTATTCGCACAATAGATTCTTAATTGTTAACTGATTTATAGAATTGCTAGCAACGTTGTTAGAACTTTTGGTCAGTCCTAAGTATAACTGGTGCTGCAATGGCAAGTATTGTATTTAGTGGTGAGTTAGAGCTGCCATGACCGGTTTTGGCCATTATTGAAAAGGTCTCATTATGTGCTTTCAAATGGATTCACCCTATTGTTAGAGTGTCTCTTTCCATTTGACTTGAAAGATAGATTCAATCCGTTATGATCGGTTTCGTCCTTGCTGAAGAGACTCATCAGATGGCTTATAACTTGGTCTTTTTCACATTTCAGGAAACTAAATTCGAGAATGTGTGGAGGTTCATTTAGAGCTTCTATTATCGTGATTTTGACCCTGCTACATGTCTTATCAGATGGCTTGAACTCGGTCCTCTTCAAGAGAGTCTCTTTAGGTCTAGATAGATCCAATGACTCGACCTATTGAAAACTACTTTCTCTTTTGCTACTGCAGAAATAAAATCTGTTCTAACGAGGGAAGGTTTTCAACTGATCCACGCCGTTTTTGTTGATATTTTGCCCATATGCAAGGTTCAATGAAACTAGAAAAAGCCTAAAACAATAACGGTCCATTGGCCTTTCTTCTTGAGTTATGATCAAATTACTGAATTTTGATCTGAAATTTTGTTCACATGCAGATCTTATGGTCTGTATATTAGCCCAAAAGTTTTAATCAAAACAAATTCTTTCTTGAAAAATTGAGTTTTCCATAAAAGTCGGTTTTCCTGACACGTGTGTAGCATGGTGGTATTTTCTTGAGAACGCAATATTTCGAGAAAGAAGCATTTGCTTTGACTGAAACTTTTAAGCTAATATACAGACCATAAAACCTGCATGTGGACAAGATTTCAGATCGAAATTCGATGATTTGATTTTTCATTGAATTCCTTTTCATAGGTTCATAGGTGATAAACCCAGTAAAATGATCATCATTCGAGAAGGAAATTCTATGAATCATTACACTTTTAGGCTTTTTCTAGGCTCATTGAATCCTACATATGCACACTAAAATAAAATGTGTCGTACAAGTGTTGTGCAAGAATGTGTCGTACAAAAATGTGTCGCATTATAGATGTGTCATAGCCTATACGTCAATCGTTCATTCACTATTTTGTTTCGCAAGTGCAGCTGAATATAATCGAGCCTATTGGACGTACTTGACTTGTACATTTTTGTATGTCTTTTTTTTTCTAGATTATATCTCGACCATTTGTTATTCGAGAACATGCCGAGAGGTCGCTAGATTATCGAGAATGGACTGCCTCGAAGTAGTCTGATCGAGATCAAATGGTCTCGAGACAGGTAGATCTTCAGATCTACCATCTTGAGCTCCAAGAATAGGTGCTACTATTTGAAATTAACTGGAAAAATGGTAACTATTCGAATTTTCAAAAAAGAATCCTCGTGCCGAAAAATGGATTCGAACCACGTGTTAAGAATGTGTCGCATAAGAATGTGTCGTACGTCTGCTGGAAGAAATGTGTCGCAACGAGCTCCTCGTATCGCATATTAATGTGTCGTACATTGTGTCGCAAAGTGCGACACATGCGACACGTTTTATCTTAGTGTGTGGGCAAAATATGAACAAAAACGACGTGGATCACTTCGGAACCTTTTCTTGTGATTCTAATACCGTTATACTATCTTCATCAGGATTCACATAATTTTGAGAAATGAGCTTCCCAAAAGTTTCATTTCTGTGTTGTTCGATCACAATTAGTCAAAAAGTCGACAATGAGTATCTTATGTTTAAAAAAAATCGACAAAACACCATGAACCCGTATCTTATCCTTTGGCCATGATACAATATGTCTTTTATGTCGAAGGAGTCATTTACACAGAGAGAGAAAAAAAGTTGATTGACGCACATGCTTTTGTTCTTTTTTCGCGGAAAGTTGATGTGCTTGCATACAGCATACTTGAATAGCAACCCTCACTTGCATAATAAATATTTGATAACAAAATGAAGAATGGCGCACTTTGTTGGCTGTAGTCAGTGAGTTTTTTCCAACTTACAAGAAAAACAACACAAAGTCAATACACAGGTGAAGTGATGCTGAATCAGCAAGCGTTGTGATGACGTGTGCGACACTTTGATGTAAGCAAATTTCTGAAACATTGCTTTGTAGTGCAACCAACAACAGCATGGCTGTACACTCTGAAATATCTTCTACATTAAAAAATATAGGTTCCATACGAAACCTTCAGCGTTTCGTACAAAGTCTCGAAATCGGATCACTTTTTATGGCCTAGCCCGATCCATAATGCGCGCCAAGATTGTTCGTGCCCGCCCGGCCCGGCCTAGCACAACTCAGTGCAGGGCGTGGGTGTGGGTGTGGATGTCGATGTGGGTGTGGTTTTCTCCTTCATAAACACGGACACTCACACTCCACACCCCACCCTAGCCACACCCAAACCCCACCCTCGCCATACCCACACCCCACCCTCGCCATACCCACACCCCACTCTAGCCACACCCACATCCCACCCTCGCCATACCCACACCCACACCCACACCCACACCCACACCCACACCCTCAAGTTTCGCTGCATCTTCCTATGATAAAAACTCAACTTCGATATTTTCCTGAAAAACTTGATTTTCTGAGGGAGCCCCTTAAATATTAAATTCAATATCTTTGTTCAAAATAAGCATAGAAACTGACGAAGGAACCTATCCAACTGTTGAACGCTGTTTGGCTTCGAGTAGGTCCCTATAAGACTAAAAGCAATCCAAAAGGATTTGGACTTACGGCCTACCGATGAAGAGTTATGGCTGACTAGTCGTTTTGGTCCTGATTCCGTGGGGACTGGGTGTGGATGTAGCGTATGAGTCTGGATATGGGTGTTTGTGTAGATGTCAATGACCTCTTAAACTACACCCACACCCACATCCACACCCATCCATACCCACACCCACACTCTATCCTTAGGTCTTCG
>CAJNOL010005715.1:0-10881 GCA_905250125.1 Rotaria sordida | reverse complement strand
GATGGATTACCATTGATACTATCGAATACGAATAGAACTTTACCACCATTTTGTGATGATCGAAGTAATGGGAGAAGTTCTTGTACGAATAAAATTCGACCATAATAATGTAAAGCCAATTTATTATCAATATTTTCCGTTGTTGGTGTTCGACCTGTCATAGTTAAAATTCCTTGTGTTAAAATTAACATATCAACATCATTAATCTTCTTTGTTGTAGTTCGAATTTCAGACATAAGTGAGACATCAGCACGAATGAATTTGGGATTTGAACCTAATTGTGGTAGAATAGCGTTGGCAGCAGATTCATTTCGTCCAACAATGGTAATATTAGCAGATGGACAATGTTGAGCTATTGAAAGAGCTATTGCTCGACCAATACCTGCTGTACCACCAACAACAACAACGTTTGGAGGTGATTTTAAAGAAGACAGAATACGTGCGTTTGAAGCAGTAGCTGCTCGTACAGCGGCAGACATTTTCGATGTATAATTCTAAAAAAAGAAATGTTTGAAATACTAGGCCTATATGCAAAAATTTGTACTCAATCATAATTACTAATTAGATCACTGAAAAAATACTAAAGATAAACAAAATTTTATTCTTGAAAATATTAGATATAAAATACAAATAGAATTCAGTAGACGATTCCTTCGTTAGTTGTTGTCTGAGTAACAATAAATCACATGATTCTAAATTAAAAAAAGCTTTTTCTTAATTCTCATTTCAAATGAAATGATTTAGTATTTTCCTCTTATTTCTCTGAAAAAGTAAGGCTTCGATAGAGTTAGTGTTACTATTCTGAGTTTCAAAAAAACTAAAGATATAAAATTGATTGCTAGAGTTCGAAGAGAATAGATTTTTTATTGATTACTATGATCGATCAAGCCATTAACGAGGGAAGGTCACCAAGTGTGCCGCGCAGTTGTAAATCGGATCTAGATGATGCTAAAAAAGGTTTGTTCCCATACGTTGTCGTTCTCGAGTTATGATCATTTTACTGAATTTTCGACCTCTAGTAAGATATATATGAGAAAATCAAAGTATGGGATTTTGACCTGAAATTTTACTCATAGATAGGTTTTATGATCCTTTGAATGTCCTAAAAATTTCAACCCAAAAGAATGCTCTTCTCTTGATATATCGAATGTTGAAGGCACTGGTTTTTCTGACCTTTCCTTGCGACACATGATCATTTTTTGAATACTCATTATCTGTAGAAGAAAACATTCTTTTGGCCTAAAATTTTTAGCACATTCCAAGAACCATGAGATGGCCATAATTTCAGGTCGAAATTCTGTGGTTCGATTTTTCCATATATACCTTACTAGAGGTTGAAAATCATTAAAACTGTCATAACTCGAGAAGGACAGGATATGGGGATGGACTCTTTTAGGCTTCGCCTAGTCTCATCGAGTTCTACTAATTGGTATAGATCCGATTCAAAACGGTACGTTTTCAGGGTTTGACAGTTCTCACTATATATCATACTCTGTTATCGCGCTATCTGTATAGAATAGAACTCGTTTTAATTAATGCTGATAAACTATCAATTCTCAGAAAGATACCTAAATATGGATAAAGTGTGTTTTACATCTCATTAAAATAAAGTATTATAGAATTAAATTAGCGTCTAGTTTTGCTCGATTATTATGATCTTATTCACATATGATTTAGTGGTTCGTTTTCTCTATTTTTCAAACAATATATTTAAAATTGTTTGGTCGAAACGGTTCTAGTAGCACAAATTCAGTATCTACTAGTGGGGTAGAATGATGACTAATGTTAAGACCAAGATGAACCATACTATTTTAAGTATGCGCTAACCAAAACAGTCGAAAAAAAATTTCAAATCACCTCCATGGTTCTTTTGATGAATCTACTGATCGTCATTTTCCTAGATTAGTTCATTTCACTAAGAGTTTATCTTCTGAGACGATAAAATAGTGCATTGAATACTTACCTTGTTGTATAAAAACAACAGAATATTATCTTTTCTCGTCTAAAAACACCACGTGTGCATGACATTTGTGAAAGAATTAAAGAAGAGGACAAAAAGTAATCAATAAACTGCCAAAGTAAAAGACGCCATTGCTTCTTTTACTGTGTAGCCTATGTAGTAGAGAGTAAAAAAAACATCAATTAATATCCGAATGATATATCTCTCAAGAAAAAAAAACGACACATTGAATCGGTTGAATTATAAATTGTTAAAAATAGTAAGAATATTTGATTATTGTCTCTCATTGATTGAAGTCAGTCGCGAAGGTGAGCTGGTAGAGAATTGTAACTGGTCGACTGCTCATTACCAATTCTTTTTCTTTTTGAGAACATGAAAGAGAAGAGAAAAAGATGGCGTACACATGCGTATCCACAGAAAAGAAGAGAACCAGTAAACATTCATCGATAGTCAGAACTTTGAATTGGTGCTTACGACATTAGATTTATTAAGTTCTATCAAAGATTGTTCGCTATCTCCACATACGACAATAGTGTTTTTTTTCAAAGAATCATAAACTTAATGGTAGACCTTGGCATATGATTAATACTACCCTTTTCTGGTCTTTATTGTTGTCATCTTCATAGTGATTTCCTCAAAAGTCTTGTGATCATTTTTTTACATGTAGTTTAAAGCTCTTTGCAAAATGATCGACAACATAAATGATCGACAGTCAAAAAATTGTATTTCCTGAATTTATCGACAGATTGTCTCATGATGTATTTGATTGCCATCTTTCATCGTAACTTCGTGGAGAGATCCTATCTGTACTAATTTGAGAACGCATCAGAATAAACAGAGTCGACATATTTTCAAAACTTCTGACTAATCTGCAATATTCAATTTTCTATTTCGATAGAGAAAAAAACCCTTGTAGAGATCTTTTCGAAAATCAACTCAATACAATCGAATACTATCGGTCATGATCAACTGAAGCATCAACTTTGCTTTTAACAGAATCAATGGATTGTTTCAGAGTTTTTCAATTATGAATGGTCATTAGAGAACTTTGAGAAACATGAACCACGAAAGTTCAGTCCAATTTCTTTTCAGAACGAAAAGAAAATAGAGATTAAAACAAATTTATCTTGAATAGAAATCGAATATGGAGTTGTCTGAAATGGATTCTAAAATTAAAATAGATTAAAAAAAAAGAGACAAGTAGTCATTCGAAGCAAATTCAAAAGTAAAATATAAAAAAATGAGACTAAAACTGCCATGCGATTGATTGTGGACTTGCCGATTGGCTTTGATTCACTCGAAACTCGTGTTGGATGCTGAGAATGATTGATCAAGGAATGATTATTGAAGGTAGATTTGCTCAATTTTTCAAATATTTTTCTCACAATGTCAACACTTGTTTACTGTCGGAACATTGTAATATAGTGACAACTCAGTATGATGATTTCCCTTGTTTTTTTGGTATATTCCAACATGTTACTATATTGACATCAAATAAACCCAATATTCATTTGTTCTTGTTCGAACAAAACTTCAATATACGACAAATTTTGTGGTTGTTCTAGGCGAGTTTGAGCGATGGCGGATGATAAGAGTAACTGTTTCTGACATGCTTGTGAACACTAGATAGATAATATATTAACGTAATTGTTCTCCTTTGATTGACACTGTTATTGCTGCTGTCAGAATATGGAACAAAAAACTGGCTAAAAAGACAAAGAAAATCATGCATGTCTAATATTCCATAGAAGAAGGAAGACAGCTTGAGCTGTGTGTATGCGAAAAATTCATTATCCTTGTTATAACTCATTAAAATGGAGTTCTTGTTGTCCCACGATGCAATTCGTGGGATTTTGACGATATAATAATCTTGTTTTGTAGTACCATTGGTAGCTCATAGTGAACTATCTTGTAACCAAGTAATTGTCCAAGTACTAGAAAATAGTGCTCTGCACGGGTAGAATTTTAATGTACATGAATTCGAACCGGGCTGAGCCAACTGTGACCGAAAAACCGCAAAATTTTCGACTCATATTGGAGTTGCAAACTTTTTTCCTCTAAAAAATGTTCTATTTAGTCAGACAGATAAATATCAATGAGAGGATAGAAATTATATGAAATCTTACAATACAGTGAGTGCATAAATGATCTATTACACAGTGACAGCCTACTTCACTGTAAACGTGCTTGTACTTTTGATACTACTCAACATATAACTATTCTTATTGTTGGTGACAGATTTCTAAAAAATTTTGAACTATTTTGAAAACTGCAAAAGCCAATGATTTGTTATTTTTTTGATCGATTAAAGGGCAAGAAGAAATGAGATTGAGATTAGTCATTGAATTGATTATTATTCTGCTGAAGCTAAATGCTTTCTGCAAAAGTAAAAAAAAAGAATACAAAGTAGGCAATGATGCTTCAAAACCATATTACTTAAAGAAAACGCCTTTTCCTTCTATTTTTATTAAAATTCCTATGATATGATATGCGTTATTCGAATTTAAGATCTGTTAATCAATATACTGTTAGAATGTTGAAAGTGCAAGCAATGTTAGCTACTGTCCACCTTACAGATAGTTGCATCTTATAAATGGACCGTTGCATATCGACGAAAAAGTTTATTACATAAATCAGTGTATTGTTTATTCAGTTTTCAAACCATTTGTCGGATATGAAATGTCATGCTTTTCAAGTACATAATACGGTGGACCCACTTTACTCATGGATAAGCCATGTGCCATTTCAACTCGTTTCAAAAATTCTAGTTTTGTCTCACCAGGTACAACATTTATTGGAGCTAATCCAAGAAGACTTTCAAATTTAACGGTTCCATCAGCCATTATTTCATCTTCCTGATCAGTGCGTATATTTTTTAATTGTTCAACTGTACATACTTCATACCAGATGGTAAGTCGACATTTCGATTTTTGAGGATAAATAACTCGATGGATGCCTGGTTTAAGTCGATTTTGTGTTACTCGAGAAGCTGCTTCTCCTAACCAGATGACACCAACGTTTGGTTCTAAAGGTCCATTTATCCATTCATTATTCACCATATTTTTCAATTGAAGTCCTTCATGTGTCGATAAAATACTAATTGAAAGTAATCCTGGATCATAATGTGGAACACAGTTGACTTCTTCGATTGTTTGTCCATTCTGTGGTGGTTGGAAGCCACTTTTTCCGTTGAAATAGGATACAATGTCAAGCATACCGAAATGTTCATCTTGTAATGGAAGATTGGCACGTTCGATGAGAGATAATAAAGATGATTCCTGTTGGGATACTGAATACTGATCAAGAACTTCGATTAAACATTTTGTAATGGCATCTAATACTTGAGAAAGGTAATTCAACGGTTGAACAAGCGTCTTTGGTACCAACCCTTTATTTGCAAATTCGCCAAAATAACTTCCGGTTAGTAATTTGATTCCTTCTTTGTGATGCACTTTAGAATATCCATATATAGCCAAGCGCTGCGAATATCTACTCTTACTATTGCCAGACTGAAAAAATGTCGACAGTTCCTTAATCAAGTTTGAGTTCGGAATGAGTTCAGTTGGTAAATAGATGAAACACCAACCATTCAATTCGAATTCATTTTCCATTCGTTTTATTTCATTAGAATCGTTAAGATTTAATATTTTATTCAAATCGATAATGACTTGTGTTTTCTCGTTCGATGAAGACATGTTTCAGTAATTTTGTATATCAAGTTGAAAGTATTGTTTCTTTCAAGATATGTTATAGTTACTCAGCAACTGCTTTGCTTTATAAGCAAAAGGGTTATTGCACAATGTTTCTCGTATGTAGCGTCACTGGTTGTGAAATTATGTATACACACCACTTACTCACTGAGAACTATGACTCTCAATGGCAACACATCAGTTACATCATGATTGGATAATTTTAAATGAGTGGTTCACAAGAGATGATATTTTTTTCATTTTATATTCATATCGAAACATTTCACTGTAGATTTACATTTTCATTAATAGCTTAGAAATTTTTCATGAATATTATTTTGATTTTATAGGTCTAAAGTCAGAAAATGGAAAATGGAAAAATCTGCGTGATATTAGTCGGTAAATATCTTGGAATGCTCTATTAAACAGCGCGAAATTCATAAAAGACGATTGAGATGTTGCAGAGATATATGTTCGAAAAGTTTATGAAATGATTCAGTTAAACATATATTGAAATAGCAGAAAAATTATGTGACTTTGTCTATTGTACAATGAGTGTTTTGGTAACTTGCTACTACTTTAATCCTAAAAATATTTATCATCGTTGCTTCTAGCTCTCTTTTTCCTGAATACCAATTCGAAGAAGCAGAATGAAACTAGATAGAGCAGAGCGAGCAAGTCTCTTTCCAACAAAACCTATCTGAGCCGAAGAATAGCACGATGTAGTATACCCAGGATTGCATATCACCAATACTTGATGAATAGCTAAATATCCAGATATCGAATTAGTTCTACTTAGTCTATCATGATTTCCTAAACACAAAAGTTAAATATTACGTTTATTGAACGTCGCCACAGTGCTTGAATACGATCCAGGAGAATTTTTTGAAAATTTCGAGAGCAATGTTCACACTTTTTTTGCCTAATATTTTTTTCATTTGTTATTAGAATGATCCAAAACATGATGACCTCTCCCGTATTTCTTAGAGACAAATACAGTATGAATAGCTGCTTTCGTTTTCGCAGATAATTATCGAGAAGAAAATGATGAAGAGCACACTTTATTGAGTGTCGACAGTTGTTTTTTTCCAACTATTAAAAAGAAGCACATAATCCATACTCAGATGTGCTTACGACGACGCTCTAATCTTTCACCTTATTGTGGCAAGCAAATTCTATAATATACCTGTGCAGAGGCACGAATAAAAATATTTATAAACGACCTTACCACGAGAGTATAGGTTGTTAGACTTGGCTTGTCACTTACCGATGGTCTCTCTGCATGAGATAAAACTAACTGCAATTTCTATAAGATGATTTCAATAATCGTGTTGTCAATGAGCGAATTATCACATTGTAGAAATATGATAGGGAAAACAACGGAAAATACGTACATCTTGCTTTGAACAGTGAAATTAATAATAGAAAATTATCGATAATTATTTTTGGACGAGATGATTCTTCGAAATTGTTTCATGTTTGGAAAACTTCACTGGATGCAAGGCCTTAAAATCTGAATGGTATTCTCTTAATTTATATTTATATTTGTCTCTGCGGTTTTTGTAGAACTCCATATAGAGCGTGTCAGCACAGTCCCGATCAAGTTGATATGTCTGATTCACATGAGAATGTCGTACAAAAAAGAAGAACCAAAATAGAAATGAGAGAGGGAGCAGCCAAGAACACGGTATCGAACGAGAAAGCGCATTTTCTCAACTAAACATTTGCTGTCTATCCTACTAGATGAAGCAATAAAAAGCCCTATTCCAGTCGAACTTTTTTTTGTCATGTGTTTGACATACACAGACCTCAAGACGTGTCCATATTACATAATTTTCTTTCCATAGACAAGTACTTGAATGCATGAATTATGTGCACATTTAAAGCAGCTCGTACACTGAAATCATGAAAATCATATGAATGAGCACAATTGAAACAACCAGCTGGTATATAATGATGAAAGCTTTTCTGCTCAAAGTGAAAGAAGGTTTTTTGTCATAACGTATATCTGAATCCTCTTATTCATATAGATTCCTTTTTAGGTCTGCCTGTTACAGACTTTTTTATTTAAACTGTGAGTTTTTATTATGAGTCGAATCATTTTGAATGTTAAAATGAAGAAAAAAAAACGAGAAGCACGCATAGAATATAATTAAAATTAGTTTCATACATCACTGATATCGTTTTCATAGTTGTGAAAGATGACCGGATCTAATAGAGTATTAGTATTGCTAGCTAGGGTGTTGGTGTGGACGTGAGTGTCGATAAAGAGAATACTCACATCCATAGTGCCACTGGCACCAACACATATACTCACCTATACCTGATTTTTTTAAGGTTGCATATTGGGTTCTCATTTTGGTGAGCTCGAAAACCTTTTTAACGGTCTCGGATATTGGTATCCGACAAACTACTGTAACTGATTTTTACAGGTTTCTAAGACTTCTGAAACCCATGTTTGTAAACCCTTAAAAGGTTTCAAATAGTAACAAAAGCTTGTTAGCGCAGTTCCTTCGAAGCTGAAATATGGAACTCACAAGTATATCCTTTAACCTTGCTATCCTAATACATCATCCGTGAACTGAAAAATTTCTCGTCGATTGTAGTTGTTTTCACTAATAATCGATGACAAGAGCGAGAATTTATTATTTCTACATTTATTTCTAAATTTAAAACAGAAATTTTTTATTTTTTCTACGGGCGCCCTATTTTTTGTTTGCATTGTTGCTATTCGCTCATTATTTTTCACTCTTTGTTTAATTCGTGTTTTTTTAATTTAATATTCTTATTATTATAATCATTGAATCAGCAAATAAGTTTATTTTACATATCCATGATAAGTATGGCAGATCTTCCGTACTATTATATATGGGCGTGATCAACTGGTAGGATGTTCCAACATTCATTTATTCATGTAGATTCACCCATCTATCAGAAAAATGTGATCTTTTTATCACTTATACCTCTTATATAATGCTACTGATCTGTGGCTATTTGAGATCTATATATTAGTAAAAATGAGGGTTACTAAGGATGTCCTTATGATCATTGTGCTAAACGTACTTCACATCGTATTTATTGACATCTTGTCTTTGGTATATATTCCATGAGCGATAATATTTTATCCATTGTATCCTAACGTTGTGTTCTAGTTGGATCATTCTTGTTCGAACTGTGATTCTTTTCGCTTTTCTTCGTTCTTCGTTTCCTTCAACACACGCTCACTCCATAACAAACGCTTATCACCCTTGGATTATGTCTTCTTCACAAGTTAAATAGGATTGTTCTCAATCTGGATCTACTCCAAATGATCTTCGTAAATATTGTACCGAATGTCATTCAATGCTAACGTGGACATGTACTGACTCAGGAAAATCTGGTTGGTACTCGAATTATTATCGTCATCGTAACAATTGTAGTTATTGTATACCAGAACTTGAAGAAGAAAAACAACAGCTTCAGGCTTTAGATGATAGTAAGTAATATTACTCTGTTAGTTTACACATGCATCTATCAGTCGATTATTTTGTGCTGCAGGAATAGTCAAAAATTAATAACTATTGTAATTTTTTTCTATATTGTAGAACTATGTCCTTGGTCTGAATGGAGACGTACCAATGCATCTTGCGTGCAACATACTGGACATGATATCGAGCAAGTACAAGAATTGTATGCTATATGTGAACAACCGTTTATAAATTATTGTTCCCATAAGAACTACCGACTTACAAACAGTGCCACTACCTCGTATTTTTCTCCTATGAATATGCTTGTCGTTACACTATGGCACTTAAAACATTATCATTCTGAATGTTATATTGCTTCAGAATCGAATTTAAGTCAACCAGCAGTGAATTATTTATTATCAACAGTTGCCGATATTTTACATTCGTGTGTATATCCAGAATTAGTTTCAATACCTGCTAACGTATCAATCAGTAGAACACCACACGGACTTCAACAATACCATAAACTAATAGTCGACTCGACTTTTATTGCAATTCCTGAACCTTATGATTCAGAACAACGTAAAGCGTATTATCATGCGAAAAGATCAACAAATTATGCATTGAAAGTACAAATAGCTTGTGACTTTCATCATCGAATAGTACACGTATCCGAATGTTTTCGTGGGAGTGCACATGATATTACAATTCTAAGAGAATCAGAACTATTAGAACATGTAAACGACGCCGTGCAAATTATTGATGACAAAGGATATATTGGTGAAGAATACATAGTTATTGCCAGAAAAAGCCTCATGGACGCGAATTAACAGATGAAGATAAGAATTGCAATCATGGCATTAATAGCGCAAGAGCAGCTATTGAAAATATTAATCAACGTCTTAAAGCTTATGCAATTCTTGGTGGTGTCTACAGAGGAACTATTGATGATTTTCATAAGGCAATAAAAATCGTACAAGTCGTTCGTGCTCTATGTAATTTGAACTTAATAAAACATCCTATTCGTAGATACACAAAATGATAACTTGTATTTTCTGATTAATTACTTGATAATGAAACTTATTGATCTTTCATGCTGTTTCAGATTTCTTAATGGAGAATGATGTATGTTAACAAATATGATGTGAAGCACGTTTAGCACAATGATCATAAGGATGTCCTTAGTAACCCTCATTTTTACTAATATATAGATCTCAAATAGTCACAGATCAGTAGCATTATGTAAGAGGTATAAATGATAAAAAGATCAAAATTTTCTGATAGATGGATGAACCTACATGGATAAATAAATGTTGGGACATCCTGTCAGCTGATCACGCCCATATACTAATCTAGCTGCAATGCGTGAATAGTTATAATATAATAACAATGAGTATTTCTGTTTCTTTTTATTGTATTGAATAACATATTGAAAATCAGTAAAATATTAAAACATCATTATTCTCTTGAAAAAAAAGTGATTATTAATATCGGTACAAAATTTAATGCTAAATTTCAAACTATTATTGATATTCACTATTACTAAAACCACCAAGCACACCAATTTTTGCATGCTGTTGTTGATTCATAAACGTGTGACCAACATTTAGCCTTCACTTCATTTTTTGCAGCACCAACATCCATTCCATGAGTTGATGGTATTTTTCCACAAAATGCTTCTCGTGCAGATTCACCATCAGCACATGCATTTTGACATTGAGTCAATGTCAATTTACCATCTATTGTCCAAATCATGAACATTAACACAATGAACAAACATATCAAT
>CAJNOL010005714.1:0-10882 GCA_905250125.1 Rotaria sordida | reverse complement strand
GACAACAATTTGATAATGAATCAGAATTAGAAAAAGAAGTCGTACAAAAAATGGAAAAGATTCACTTCTGAGAAATGTCGTCATATGATGGAGCGAATACCACATCGACTGAAGTTATTGATAGATAAAAATGGTGAACAAATACATAGTCATTGACATTCTTTTTTTTTAATTTTTTTTAAATTTCGACATGTAATGGTCTTTTCGAGTGATGTTTTGTATATAACATTATAGTCAAGTATGAAAAATATCTCGATTTTTTTGATTTTTCGTTGGTTTTTTTGTGATGCATATAAACTGTTAATGATAATAAATAGAAAGTTTAACTTCTAGTATACAGTAGAACTAGGCTAGTAGTATACACACTGCATATATCAACTCTTTCGGTCCAACTAATATATAAAACAGTAATATTATACGAGGGATCAAAACTTAGGGAACACCCTTTATTTTCCGTGGAGAAAAAGCATTCTTTCCTGAATGAATTTGCCACCATTGGACTACCAAGTTGAGAAAAAAATAGATCTATTTCTACGTAAATATTTTCGAAATTATCATCATATTATAATACCTTTGCAGCACGTTCTGTTATGCATAGAGATTTAACTATTTTATGTGAGATCCATATCTATTATCATATTTCTCTATTTGCCTCGATCTGTGTTCAACTCACGAACATCACTTATTTTATATTGAGAATACACTCGATTGGGTTCATTTGCTTTCATTTGAATAGAGAACTATTGAAACTAGATTAACTCTTGATTTGAATTTGATTGTTGAACGTATCGCCAATGACTACTTACTCAGTGCATAGACTAATTCACAAGTATCAGCTTACTTGTTTCTGATCTATTTCAAAATTATCAAGTCAAGAATCTTCGCTTGTTGTGATTTAGTTTATTCATGAATGAGTGTTAGACACAGATTCGGACTGAAGCCGATCTAGCAAATCGGTATCAGATTCATTAAGAAAGTCAATCGGAGTCCTAGAGGTAACGATGTCATCGGTTAAAATCTTCGAAAATGTTCCTCTATTGATCTGATAGCAAAATGAGACTTCACATTATTTCGTATCCAGAATAGATAGGGTGAGTGTGCGTATTAATCTTCTCTTCATACCCACCGACACAAACACTTCACAATCAGGCCCACACCCTGATTATGTGCAACTTTGAAAAGATATCCAGGTTGGTATTGACTTTTGCTAGCATACGAAGTTCTAAATAAAGTGAGCTAGAATTCGAACCGAACTTCCGATTTTGTACCGAATCTCAAGTCTCGAATCACGAGACTCCATCGAATCTTGAATCCCAGAAGATTCAGGCTCATTCTAGGTCTACGTACAATAATATAGTATTAAGGACAGGAAGTCACTAGCTGCTATTTGTGGACAAAAAGTGAATATTCTTAAATATGAAGACAGTCAATGAAGAGCAATGGTAAGTATGTAAATTTAAGATCATAATAACCTTCGACTAATGAAACAAAACAATGGGTGAGAATACGTTCTCCTCAAATGTGAGGAAGAAGAATTCCCATATAAAAATTTTTGCTAATTTAATGAAACTTTGTGACGTGAAAATTCATTAACAAATTAACGATTTAACAATTAAAAATATTACAATTTTGATCATGAAAATGCGTTAAAAGTGCGCAAAATTAGCGCGTTTAAACGTGTTGTCAAATTTTAACGATCTTTTTTTCGTTAGGTCAGTAAATTTTTAATGATTCTTCACAAGTGAATTTATCGAGAAATGCGTAAAAACGCGTTAAATACGAAAGCTCATTAATATGTTATCCGTCAGAATTTTTCATACATTCATATTTATTGCAAGTATGATAAACTTCTTTCAATGATCAATATCTTGCTTAGTTTCACTCGTCTGAAGAAAAAAGTCCAGCTAATCAATTCAAATTTGATATACTTTATAATAAGATGCTTCAGAAAGCATTGTTATCATTATAAATGTTTTGTAATAGGTAGCAAAACCAACGAGGAAATACAATATATTGTTTTATTTTGTCGATATCTCGAAACTGAAACTATTTATGGCTTTACTTACTACAATTTTGCATTCTTGTATGTACCAGGAATGTATTTAATAGTCGGCAGAAATGATAAGACTATTACTAGTTTAAAACCTAAGATATCGACAAAGTAAAAAAAAATATTGTACTCTTTGATTTGTTTCGCTATCAATTATGAAATATTTTTAGTGGTAATAATGTTATCTTAAGCATCTTATTAGAAAGTACATCTAATATTGAATTGATTAGCTGGATTTTTCTCCTCAGACGAGTAAAACTTAGCAAGATATTGATCATTGAAGAAATTTCATCATATTGGCGGTGAATAAGAATGTATGAAAAATTCTGAGGAGAAATACATTCATTAGCTTGAACTATGGAAAGACAGATTACATGAACTAATATAATTTAATTATCCCCTTCCTCTTAACTTAGTATATCAGCTTACATATTTAACAGAGATAAACCAGTCATATTTTTCATATTAGATCTAGATTCTATAAGCAAAAAACTTAACTCAGCTCAACTCAGTAGCGTAAAAGAGGAATTTATATCAATACACACTCATACAGATGGCATGTAGCTCGAGTGAAAATGTTAAAATATCACACATGTGAAAATGAATACAGCATTTAACGATATATAATGGGTTAATTACCATTACAATGACAATACCGCATAAAAAACATGAAAAATCTAACGCGTTAAAACGAATTTTCCAAATCTAACCAAAATTCATGAAAATTTTCTTCGTGAAACCTCATTAATTTGTCTTTTAAGGCAACTTTTGGCCTTAACTGGAGCAATTATTTCGCTAAACTTTTTTTTTATCATATGGGGCAGAAATGATGATGTACGAAGTACAGAATTACATTCCCTTAGATATAAAGCCCATAGTAAATTTTAAAGAAAAAATGAAAGAGGATTATCTTTGTCTAGAATTAATTCCAGTAGTTTTGCTAGCGATTAATACAAAGTTGAGATTTCTCTAAAGGAGAGTTCTGCTTAATCTGATAAAAAGCTTTTGATATCTGGATTGATATAGTTCACAGGTACACTTGATACTTCGTAAATATAAGTCTTTCAAGATGATTTTTGTGTAATATGCACAAACAAATATGTTACACAAAAAATCATGAATATTGTACGCATGAAAACGATTAGTAGATTGAATGATGGATAATTAAATGACGTTCGCTAACAATTAAAATTTTCATTAAAACTCGTTAAAATATTTCACTCATGAAAATAGTTACTAGATTTAACGAGAATCAATCAGTTAAGTTTCCTGAAAAATACAGAAATTCATGAAAACGTGTTAATATGTTTAACGCATGAAAATGAATGCAACGTTTAACGATATATAATGAATTAGTTATAGTTAAAACGACAATCACGCGTGAAAAATCTAATGTGTTTACACGAGTTTGCGGTATATAACGAAAGTTCATGAAATTTCATTAATTTGTCTATTAACGCATTGTTTTGCGTTAATTTTAAGAATCATTTCGTTCAACATCTTTTTATTTTTACACAGGAAACATCTTACTCAAAATGAATGGCACACTTTTCACTGATATATCAATCGGATCATCTATCTTAGTTTAATGAAAGATGAATGTTTTATAACTCATTAGATGTGCCTCGATTTTCTCTACAAAGCTGTATGCTTTATTTATTAAAATAAGAAGAGTTATTGAGTGCGCCAGGGTCCTTTAACGATGAGATAAGAAACGACAATGAGAATAGTAATTGCCAGTAAAAAGTTTTGTATTATAATAGTAGAGATGATAAAATGATTGCTGTACTCATATCAGTATCAACAACTGACAGTAAGCAAGCAATGATAGGAAGAAAAGTAATAAATGTCGACGCAGCAGTCAAACGACGACAAGGGTGTGTAATAAGTTTGAACCTCTTCAAGTAATATTCTTTTCTCATATGTTCTTTCAGTAGAATAGACTGATATTTTCAGCAAATATCCTAGATATCTAGATCTATTCTACACAAGAATTTCAGCTTTCTACCTCTTATAGTCAGAGAGATACAAGTAACGTAAATTTAATGGAAATTTTTTATTTATTCCTGGGAATTTTTCTGCCATTCTATTAAGAATGTGAAATATAAACGAATAGTTTTAATGAGATTTACAAATCGAAATTCTATAAGAGTTGATGTCTATTCAATAACGGGAAGTTTTCTGATTCTTGGACAAAACTTGAAATTTAAGGTGCTTGCCATGATGGATTCAGATTTTTCAAACCTAATACAATTGATCTAAAGCCTTTATTATTTTCGGAAATACTTGGCATGCTATAAGTATAAATTATCAAATGTAAATTTGTATCATTCGATGAGAGATTGATTGAATAACTATAATATTTTCATCCGTGCTGCTTGTAGAAATAAATAAAAAGTTCCTGTTAATTTTAGGTTATTTGTATGTCTCTAACTATAATAGTAAGAAAACTGAAATTCTGATATGGAGTAGATCTAGATGTCTAGGAGACATGCTGCAAATATTAGCCTATTCTACTGAAAAAAACATATAAGAAAAGAATATTACTTGAATGGAATCAGCACTTATTACACATCTTTCATTCTTAGTTTTTCTACTTCACGAATTTCTCCAGAAATACAATCAAACTTGCACAATGGAAATTCTCTAGAGTCATCTAAAGCATCTTCGTCGACTGAAAGTGAGTATCATTATAAGAATGTATCGATAATAAATCCAATATGTTCAGTTCTAGTTCATGAAGCAGATTTGCTTGAAATTGATTTTAATATCTGGTATTTTTTTTTTATTGACAATAAGATGAACATTTTGTATTGAGACAAGGAATGATGCTTTTTGGATAGTGTCATTACGTAACTATCTTTGTATATATTAAATTAGAACTGTTTATCATTCGAGAAATATAGTTCTTTTAATAAACAACATAGAAGAGGTATTTGAACTCTTAATTTGTCAACTATTTCATTGACAACTCAACCGATATAGGATTCAAAGATCTTTGATCATGGCATATATACGACATCTAGAGAAATACGAGTTGGATTTGGAAACCAGGCAGAAACGATTAATACAAATGAACTTTTCCTATTTCAACACTTGATTAAAAACAAATAGAGCTCACTCTGTTTGTTTGCATTTCTGCTAATTCAAAACAGCTTGACATTTAAGATTAAAATTCATCATTCTATATCACTCATAAGTATGTCTCAGACTTCTACACAGCTAGTTCAATAGAAGTATAAAATATAATTTCATTTTGATAAAAATATATATCTAGGTAAACAGCGACAATCATGTCGATTGGATTGGGCTGAATCGTCATGGACAAGATGGATACAGATACCATTACTGTTGTGGATAACACCTATTCTCTCCTTCGGTAATAAACGCACGCTTGTCGAAGACGATCTTAGCGATCTTTCTGTCAACGACAAATGTTCACTCTTATTGAACAGAGTGAATCAGTATGGTTCTAAATGGCAAGGTACATGGTATATATTCAGGCGAACATTTTATAAAGATTTTCTAATAAGCATATTGCTCGTTTTTCCATTTGTTATTTCTCGTCTTGCACAGCCATTGCTTGTTCGTCAAATTGTGCTCTACATTAAAGGCCAATCAAAATTACCTATTTATGCTGGTTATCTATGTGCTATTGCTCTTTGCCTTTCTGCAATTGTACAAGGCACTACTCTCCAACAAATCTTCTTTCGAAATACACGCATAGGGATGCGCGTTCGTAATGCATTATCATCTAGCATTTATAAGCGCTTGTTGGCCATTAATACCGCAGCTCTTCACAAGACTACTGCTGCTCAAACGATTAATTTAGTAGCAAATGATGCCGGTAAATTTGAAGAATTAAGTGTTTTCATGCATTCTTTAGTACTGGTTCCTCTGGAAACTCTTGTCACGTTTGGTCTCTTTTGGTGGAACATCGGTTTACCGACATTATTCGGCTATGCAGTATTGTTTTTATTAGTACCTATACAGTTCATTTTCAGTAGACAATTCAGCCGATACCGAAAGGCCACAATGACATGTACAGACAAGCGTGTTCAAGCCATCAATGAACTCATCAACGGATGTCAAATTATTAAAATGTATAATTGGGAAAAAGCAACGGAACAACGAGTACGCGAAATACGTCAACGTGAACTTTCCCACATTTTCAAATCTAGCTGCTTGAGAACTCTTAATACTGCTCTCTCCTTTGCAACGTTACCTTTGATTTCTCTTGCCACATTCGGTGGTAGTTGGTTAATGGGCCAAACTTTGCTTCCAGAAAATATTTTCGCGACACTAGCATTCTTCGGCATGGTCCGAGTTCCAGTGACATTTACGATGCCGTTCGCAATCGAAAAGTTTAGCGAAGCTTGTGTTTCTGCAAGACGAATCGATCAGTTTATGCAACTCGACATACTGTCGAGTAAACATGAAAAAGTGGAAAACGAAAACGAAAACGGTGATTATGTAATCATAATGGAAGATGCATCATTCTCCTGGAAGGATACTCCTTCTTTGTTTTCTCTCAATCTCAAAATCAGAAGCGGTACCTTGGTTGGAGTGAAAGGTGCCATCGGTGCGGGCAAGTCAACCCTACTAGCTGCGATTCTCGGTGAGATCAATCTTGTGAGTGGAAAACTACGACTATATATTAATTCGATTTCGTACGCTCCACAATCGGCGTGGATCTTTGCTGACACCATTCGAGCTAATATTCTTCTTGGCAAACCAATGGACGAAGAACGTTACAAGAACGTAATCAAGGCATGTTGTCTTGATGTCGATCTACAGAATTTCGGTGAAGTCGGTGATTTATTGATGATTGGTGATAAAGGTGTCAATTTGAGTGGAGGACAAAAAGCTCGAATATCGCTCGCTCGTGCTCTTTACGCTGATGCTGACTTATATTTACTCGACGATCCACTTGCTGCCGTTGATCCAAAGGTAGCAAAGAACATTTTTGATCAATGCATCGGTTCTCGTAGTCTCCTTTGTGGAAAGACTCGAATATTAGTTACACATCAGACACATTTTTTAGTTGAAGCAGATCAAATGATTCTTTTGACGAATGGTCACATCAATGAATTACATATTGAACAACCTGTTGAAAATGCGTCATCGAATGATATACCACAAACAGATTCATCGAAAGATACATCAGAAACAGACTCATCAAATGACAATGAGACAGATTGGACACTTAACACTGCTACAACTGATATGAATTCGATTGTAAAGAGTGAGACATCAGTTGATGGTGCCATCAAGTGGAGTGTTTGGCTACAATTGTTTACTTCACCACCTTTACGTTGGTTTGGCTTTTTTCTTATGATAATTTTTCTGCTTGGTACTGAAGCTCTAAACGACTTTACAAATAGTTGGCTTTCTCTGTGGTCTGGTAAAGATGAAAGCGAACAACGATCATCATTTTATGCTTACGTCTATCTTGGAGTTATACTTGCTATATTGATCGTCGCATTAATACGTACCGGCTATATCTTCTATATCATGTTGCATGGTTCAACCTATTTTCACAATCGAATGCTCAAAGGTATCTTATATACTTCGTTACGTTTCTTTGAAAGTAATCCAAGTGGACGAATATTGAATCGAGCAAGCAAAGATCAACAAGTGTTAGACGAATCGTTACCTCTGGCTTTAATTGATACTATGCAATATTTACTAATGACTCTCGGTTCTATTGTAATCATTGGAATTACCAACCCATGGGTACTTTTAATTCTTATTCCTTTGGTTCCCACAGTTTTGTGGCTTCGTAGATTTTACATACGTTCGAGTCGTCAACTCAAACGACTCGAAAGCGTGACGCGTAGTCCAATTTATGCATTGTTCTCATCGTCATTAGATGGACTCACTAGTATTCGTGCGTTTGACGTTCAAGGCGACTTTTTGAATATGTTCATGGATAGAATCGATACCAATTCACGCGCTTATTTCATTCTCTTTACCACTGCTCGTTGGTTCGGTTTACGACTCGATTTTATAACATCCATACTCACTTTAGTTACTGCTATTCTTGCAGTAGCTTTGCGTCATCAAATCGATCCATCAGCAGCAGCACTCAGTATTAGCTACTGTATCTCTTTAACAGGTATGTTTCAATGGGCTATGCGACAATCAGCCGAAGCTGAAAATTTCATGACCAGTGCAGAACGTATTCATGAATATGGTCAACTAGTGCCAGAAAGCCGTCAAAACAGTAATAAAACTGATGTACTCATTCAACCAGCAGATGATTGGCCTTCTCACGGCATTATCGAATTTAAAGACTACACTTTTTGCTATCGACCAGAGCTCGATCCAGTGCTCAAAAATCTTAATCTACGAATTGAATCCAAAGAAAAGATTGGAGTTTATGGTCGGACAGGTATGATTACTTCACTTCTGGGAATATACGTGTTGAGCATCCCTCCTAAGGAGGAGACAAGAGATCGTTCGAAAATGGATGGGTATAAACGGAAGAAAGATACTGACGTTCACATTTCTCTATGTAAACCAAACTAGTTGTGGCATGCTTTTCTATTCCCAACACATGACTATATCAATGAAAGAAGTCTAATCGAATGCGATCATAGCGAACGCTTTTCGAAATACTTATGGCATATCAAACTCATTTGGTATAACCCGTTTTGATTTTCTAACACTTTCTCAGTCACTGTTGATATTTCAAAATGCATATGTAAAAGTCGTGAAATTATTCTTTGATGCAAAGCCCAGTAAGATCGAGCGAAGGTTGGAGGATACAGAGGCATCAATATAAAAAGAGCCATAAGTTGAGTTACTATAAATAGTCATCGTCTAGAAAACCTGCATATCAATACAGAATAGAAAGCACTGCAACACAGTCTTGGTGAGCATTCAAGAAAGTGGTGAATTCTTCTTGGAGGATTTATGTAGTCCCAAAAATTTGTCTGACAAGAGGATATTTTCAACTGATCGATCGCTTTTGAGTTCAGACCATGTGTATAAGATAGACCCCAGTGAGATATGAAAAACCTCAAGATAATAAGTGCCCTTAAGCCTTCTGTCCAAAGTTATAGGCATTTTATTGGAATTTGTGAGTAGAATGTCCTGAAAATTTCAGCTCAAAAGAGTATTTTCTTTCCGAGATATTAAAGTGTCAAAAATCACTTATATCCCACAAAAGATGCTAGAATTTTCTGTTTTGTTTTGGGACTCTAATATCTCGGGAAGAAAATATTCTTTTGAGCTGAAATTTTCAAGGCATCCTATTCACAAATAGACCTGTCTGTGAGCAAAATCTCAGGCCAAAATACCGTCATTCGATTTGTTAATATTTACTATATCATAGATTAAAATTTCCAGTAAAGTACCTATAACTCTGGATAGAAGATCTAAGGACAATTATCATTTTGAGGTTTTTTATACCTCACTGTAGTCTGCTTTATGTCCAGAGCCCAAACTCAAAAGTAATTAATTAGTTGAAAATGTTCCTTCGTGAGCCTCTTCAGAGCTCTTCTTACGAGCAGACATTTCTTAGCAGTGCACTGTTTTCTTTTGAAAAAAACCAATGATTCTGTGCGTTCAATTTAAACAACTATAAAAATTTAACAAGGTTTATTCCGCGGGACCTTTCTTTTCGCATTGCAATCGTTTCATATAATGGACGAGTCATGTACTCCCTGTATTTCCAACAATATAGCAGTCGATAGTACCTAATTGTTAGTATGCACAAGTGAGATTATACTATGTAATGTGGTCTACTGTTTCTTATTCGTTTTTTTGTATCTTTTTGTAGGACTAAAGAAGTGCTTTCGAACAATAAGATGTATTTAAATAGTAGATACATTCCATATGGGGTTAACTCTACCAGTAACTAACCTTGAACATTTAATTGAGGTGATTCATTGATGAGGAACTGTATTTTTTTTGGAACGGAGTGTTTCGTCCGTTATTGTTCCCTGTTCTTATCAAGCAGATCTTTTCAGTAACTACCGTGAAAGAAAATTTTAGCATTTTTTGTGAAGCATTTTTTACTGTGTGTATTTACAATGCACAGTGTATTTCTAAAGGACCTGGAGTATTGGAACCAGTGATTACTTCCTTGGCAAACTTTGTTTATCATTATCTGTTTTTCGTTTAGGTGCCGGAAAGTCATCACTTCTTCAAGCTCTCTTTCGACTGGTCGATCAATCAGCAATCAACGGAACCATTCTCATCGACAACATCGATATTGGATGTCTTTCACTCGATCATCTTCGTTCTCATCTAAATGTTATTCCACAAGTTCCAATACTCTTTTGTGGTACACTTCGATACAATATTGATCCATTCAAACAATTCTCAGATGAAGAATGTCTTACAGCACTTGAAGCTGTTCAACTCAAAAAATTAGTACGCAATCATCCCGATGGACTCCATATGCTGGTCACCGAATCGGGTACCAATCTTAGTGCTGGTGAACGTCAACTAGTTTGTGTAGCTCGAGCCATTCTGAAGAAGAGCCGCATATTACTTATTGATGAGGCTACAGCAAATGTTGACTATACAACCGATAGGATGATCCAAGAGGTTATTGCTGACAAATTTCGTGATTGTACCATATTGACGATTGCACATCGATTGAATACGGTAGTCAATAGTAATCGTATTCTTAGGTTACAACAGGGAGAAGTAGCCTATTTTGACGTTCCCGATAATATTGATCTATCTCAAGGTGATATACAAAACTAACTTGATTCTTATAACTGTATACCATAGATTATTGTATTAATCCAAAGTTTTTCACTCGCTATTTTCATCTGTAGACATTAATGTTGGTATTATTTTTGTCTATCAAGATGC
>CAJNOL010005713.1:0-10886 GCA_905250125.1 Rotaria sordida | reverse complement strand
TTTAAATCAAAGAGAATGGTTTTATGCCAGAATAGAATTCAGTATAGTAGTGACTAGCCGCGAATGGTGCTCCAAAGGAACACCGACGCGTGATTAGCTGTTACTCAGTGAGATTCTCTAAAGATATACTCCAGATTGTTGTAATCCATCGAAAAAATTTCTACAGTGAAGATCTGACAGGTTCAATAGAAACCAGAACTAGCAAAAAAGACTAAGAAATGTTTTCGAATGAAATGTGAGAACAGTTGTGCTGCACGTGCACAATATATGAATGAAACATTTGGCAGAAACATCATGCAAAGAATTCAGTTCTGTCCATTCAAAGTAGATTTCCATGAAATAAGATAGCTTTTCTGTCATTATGTATCCATGTCCATGTGCACTTACTCGTCTAAATTTATTCGAGTACTTCGAAATTATCTGTCTAATCCGGTGACTATTTTGAGTGCTAGCGTCATTCGAGTGGCGTATTCTGAGAATAAGTCTGATCAAATATAATTTATTGTAATCTAGAAGTTTAGCTATACACGTGTTTTTGTAGCGGACACTAGCAAATAATATTGTCGGTTAATGTGCTGGTAACTATACAGATTTTTATTTGTTTTCAAGAAGTATGATGAGTTTTCACGCTAGTGTCCTGGGTATTCTTTTTTTTATTGTCTCTCTCTATATTAAATGCAAACCCTTTTCTCGGAGCATATGGATACTGCAGCCTTAGTGTTATTCATCTAGATTTCCGTTGGATATCATTCAATGTGTTTCTGTTTCGTTGGATCAGTTTATAAGAAAACGTATTTCAGATACACGCATGTCAATGTACACAAAGACATTGATGCGAATGTCAATATTCGCATTCACATGCACCCTTTTCAAACTTTTGATACGCGCCCTGTTGAGGACTGCGAAGCAGTACACAATACCGAACCAGCTGAATACTCAGTCGAGGGTCAAGCGAGTCACATAGACGAGCGTTACTTGTTATTATTGGCGAATTACAGATTGATTAAGGCATTAAATCAAATGATCTAGTGATTACGTACGAGTTAATTTTATTTTCTATTCTCAAAGAAATTTGCATACTTCTATAGTATAAGTCTCTAGTAGAATTTAAAATTCTCCTATAGTAGAAATCAAAATTTTAACGTCTACTAGTGCAACTTAAAATCGCCTGTTATTGCGATTTCTCCTAGTAGAAATTAAAATTTTAATCTCTACTAGTAGAATTTTAATTTCTACTCCAACATATATATATGAACGCTTTTAAGGAGAGAGAAATGAACAATAAACGTCCGCAATGAAATATTCGATATAGATATAAAAAAGCGACGTCACATTATTTGACATCATTGTTCATTTAATAATAATGGTCGCGTTTTTCGATGATTTACCTGATCTAACATTGCTCGAAATATTGTCTTATCTATCTTGTGCAGATGCTTTATGGACATTCAGTACACTTAATAGCCGTCTAACAATGTTATTACTTGAACGAGGCGTCAATCGTCATGTTAATTTGTCATCTACTCAATATTATCAATTTCAAAAACTTTTACCTTTACTTCGATTAAATGAAATAGATTCACTTATTATTGACTGTTATGCATCAGCTCTTCAACTGACAAAATGGCCCTATTTACCTCATTTAAAAAAACTACAAATAAAAGGTGTGTGCAATTACTTCGACATTTGTCATTTTGTAATGCAACATGCCAATACATTGACTCATCTTACAATTGAATCGAGCTGGTATCATCTTAGAGTAAGTGCATTCAGAAGTTATTTTAAAAGTAATTAAAAACAAACTATAAGACGATCTATGAAATATATAATATTTAGAAATATAAATCTTTGTATATAATGAGATAGCTGATTGATTTTTAGCGTATGAAACAAACGATACTAGAAACAAACTTTACGACAACATATGTGAATAAAATTCTTTCGAACGGAAGAATTATTCGAAGTTGTTGCTATCAAACTTGATTTTCGATGGAAAAGCAAGTTTAATATGTTGAAGGACAGAGTTGTATTCTTCGTAGTTATGATCAACTTAAATATGCGTAATTGCGTATCAGCAAAGATGTAACTAATCCTGACCCTGTGGGTGCAATATTCATTTTCCTTTACAGTTTAGATGCTTCTCTACTTGTAAGTTTTGGAAGAACTAATGTCAAATAATCTAGAAAGACTGAGTCTCATACGCTGGTTTTTTGAGGACGAATTTGTATAAGACATGGAAAAGGTTGAACTAGGATGTTGTATACATACTGAGTATCTTTTGTTTCATGTAGGGTGGTTTGACGAATCAAGATTATTCTGTCATATGGAGTTTGGAAACTTTTGAAGATTTCTTGTAGAAAATTCTTCGACGTTTACCTGCTCTTTGCTTGCTCAATTTCGGAACGGAATCCACTTTTTTTCTATCCGCTTGGGATCTCAAAATTATACGAACACCTTTGACATATCTTCGTATTACGTGTTCATCAATAATCACTATAATTTGTCTCATGTTAACGCAACCATTACGGCATACATTGCAGCAATTCCATGTAAAATTAAACGACAAATTCAGCGATACACATATTGATATATCTCATACAAAACTTTTACCTCGAATGGAGGTTTTACACACATTTACTTTTGTCAAGTCATTCAAATGGCATTTCATGGAAGAATGGACATTACTAGATATGTTGACTTCGACAAGAGTTATGCCTATTTTACGACGAATGACTTTTTCTATTGTTATTAATGCTGTTGATCTGAATCACATGAATCATTCAGCCATCTTCACTGACTACCGTCATGTTGATGTTCATTATGCATTTATTTTCGATGATAATCGATCACATAGTGAACTTAGCAAATTTGTACCATATAGTAGTCAATCTCATCCGCGAGAGATAGCTAGTGGAACGTTTATTTCTGAATGTTGGCCTGATAGTCAATCATTCAAAACTCCTGGTGAAAAATATGTAAGTTATAATCCTTTGTATAACTTTCATTGTTCATTTCAACAATAAACTGTTTTTTGATTGAGTATGATTGATTTCTTTTTAGGGAAAAAAACCGAAAAATCGACAACACCTCTTTTACACATTACCATGGACCTTTAATGAATTTCAATTATGTGTTCCAGATAGATGTATTAGTGAATTACAAGTATTTACATCATTTTCATCGGGAAATAAAACTTTTTATTCTCGTCTTCGTAAGCTGAATATGTCAGATAATATTTCAACATCTGCTAATCTTCTCTCTTATGTAATATCTTCAAATCAAATAGTCGAGCTTTGTCTATCCAGATGTGATAGGCAAGTTTCTTTCAATTTACCAATGGTTAGTCATCTTACTCTTATCGATAGTCTTGATGCATTGAATACTCATTCACTCTTGACAAATGTTCGATCTATTCAAATTGTTTTTCATCATGAATGTCTCAATTTTGCAATTGGTGATTGGACTTCTTTACGTACACTGGCAGATTTGCCGCTGTTAAACTCTTTACGTGTGGTTTTGTATAATATGCTGAGCCCACCAAATAATTCAAGCTGCATAATTATTGCAGAGACAGCTTTAAAGATAACTGATTTTGGCTTTTGCTTTCGACATTGTCGTTATCATTATGTTAAACATGATTATGATATTAATTTGATTTTTATGAAACATTGTTTATTCATTGAACGTCTACGAAATCTCATTGTTATTATGTCAGTGAATAAACAGCGATATATCGTCGTTGATGAAGATGGCTCTGGAATTTTCGTATGGTTTTGATTAACAAATAAAAAACAAAATTATTGGATTAAGTAATCACACTTATAATATCTTCAGTCCTATTCATATTCATAAATCGTCAACTTGTAAAAAACAGTTCATTGTCAAAAAATTTAATTCAATCTTTTTTTCCTAAGTGTTTCTTTGAGATTTTGCAATGGCAATAGAATTTGTAAAAGAACTGAAAGTGAAATGATAATAAAATAATATAGTGTAAAAAAGTTAAATTATAATCATTCTTTGCGATAATGCTAGGAAAAAGAGGATAAGCAAAATTCATCACCAAGAGAATTTAAAAGTTCTGTTATGAACTTATTCACATTACTACGAATAATCAAAAGGTATTATTAGGAGATAATGGGATTCGGTGTATTAGAATTCAGATAATATTTGATCTGACTTAACAGTAAAATTATTTAGTGAATAAGTATCATGACAAATTGATTGAGATTTAAAAGAAAAACGATATCGAAATAACTTTCGATACACATGATTTAAAAGAGTTAGCATTGGCGGTACACTTAATTCGTATGATGCCTTAAAAGAGTTTATCAACGAATAGTTAGAAGAGATGATAACAATAACTTAGACTAGTTTAATTCATAAGCTACTTTATTTGATACTCAATCAGTAAATATTAAAGATAGTTTTCCAAAATCTGTATCACTACAATCACATAAACAAGGAAATAGTGAGTCTACTTATTCTCAAGCTAACACAATAATCGCAGAGTAGTTTATTGTCTTTTTGGATCAAGATTTTCATTTTCTGATATAATATCGATCAACAGTAAAAATTGATCTTATGATGCAAGATCAAACTTCAATAGTGACTCTAATTGAAATATGTTAGAATAACAACATAAGGTAATGTTGATTATAAAGATGATATTTTTAAGGAAGTTTTGTTTAAACCCCCTCCTCTCAAAATCGATCTCAGGGCCAATTATGCTACAATCGCATGAAATTTTCAGCCCTATACCATATAGTTTGAGGGTGAGATCTATCAAACAAAGGTTAAAAATAGTTCATTTTTGCTGCAAGAATTCTGTGAATATTTATTGAAAAATTTGTTTTTTCTTGGAAAGAGTATGCCAAGATGCAGAGCCTGTGCGGCTCCTTTTTTAAACTCTTACCTATCAATAGGAGAAAAGGATTGACAAGTTTATTCAATAGAAAAACTCAAAAAATGGTGCTCAAATTATAAAAATGCTTTTGAATATACTAATAGTAAGGTTCCATTCAAAAAACGGAGCTTCAAAGGATTTGCAGTTCTTGATGCTCTTTCAAACAAAAAGAAACATACTAGACTTATATAGTACTGTGATAGAATGCTAGTGTAACTACGGAAAGTCTTAGGCGTAAAAAAAGACATAGTGAAATTCAGTAAAATTTCTATGTCGCTAAGCAAAGTACAAGGAATGAAGCTGAAATAATTAGTAATACGCGGATAATGCATACTGAGTACGCCCTGAAATTTTCAGTCATACACGCTGTATTATGGCGAAGCATGTTTTTAACAAGGTGACGAAGTGAAAAATTAGTTAGTGAGTTTGTTTTGAGGGGCCTTAAATGGTCAAAATCCGTAAGAAAAATAAATAAACAAATAAATTCAAGTATATATAATTGGTTGTAGATTATATGTACCGAAACATTCATGTCGAAGAAATAGTTTTACTGATTATATACAGGCAGTAGGTAATGATGATTCACTTTTATTTTGACATCATGATATTAGAACTGATTTTGATAGTTTATAACGGGGAAAAATGTTAGTTTATTCAACAACCAATAATAATAAAATGATGAAGCATTTTTTTTTAAATTTAATTGTTTTCATGAATTATTAAAACTATTTTTTGTCAACATCTTATAATATTCTTTCTGGAATTATTACTCGTAAATTAGTGCGTACACATCGAGACAAACTTTATATGATAATTCAGCTATTCAAAAATCTGTTTCAGTTATTGTTTATGTTCATTTGATTAAGAATTTATTCCAACAACAAATCATAAAGTATAAATATATTTAGGCAAAGAAAAAATTCATAATAAACAAAATGGCACATTTGACTATTATTTATTTGCTCGTTCAATAAATCGTCATTCGGATTTAGTAACTAAAGAAGCTAGTGATGAATATTTACAAAATGAAGCTTAACATATATTACTTAACGCTATGAATAAATTAGAATCAGTAGTTGCACATCCACTCCCAAATAAAACAGATCGTAATCATATATTGATATTTTTTAACCAACCATTTCTATTGAACCAATAAATCTTGAAGAGTGTTCGTCGTATCGGACTTCGATATGGTATGCCATCAAGGATTTATTAATTTTTTGCTTTTTGAAAACATATTCTATTATTTAAAGGTATTGTTTTATAGAAACTTTGTTTTGTTCAAGCTGTATGAAAAATGACAATACGATTAACATCAGATTCTGAACCAATGTAATATGAGTATTTCTGACATATAAAAATGGTTATCATCTTGATATATCATTGTATCGTGAAGTAACAAATCCAACAAGAAAATACCCATGTAGCTGATAATGGACGTAATTACATGATAATGCAAACTATTTCGCGCATTATAATGCATTATTTCCAAATATAATGCATTAAAATCAAGGGGGAAACATCGCACTTTTGTACTTTACGTACTTTAATGTACTTTATTGTACTTGAAAGTACTTCAAAATACTATAAAATACTTTAAAGTTCCTTATACTATTTTAAGGTACTTTACAGTACTTTAGAGAATTTTAAGATATTTTAAAGTACTTTATGTACTTTAAAGTACAAAAGTACGATGTTTCCCTCTTGGTTTGAGTCATAAAAAAACCGTTTTCTGACACTGTAAATGGTAATATGGATCGCAGCTCGATTTGTTATTTATAGTGGAATTATGATATGTATACAACGAAAATACAGTGTATTTACTGTCATGTATGGTACAAATAGGGACCCATACAGTTATTTTATTTTACGAGTCCAGTGACACATCGATTGAAACGTAGAAATATCTGAAAAAGACACGATCGCTGCCTTCAAATAACATACATCAATAGAAACTTTCAAGATATAGTTCATTTTTGTTACATCATTCGACCTTAAAAGCAGTCAAACTCAGTAATTTCTCTCAAAACAACTATATAATGAGAGTCGAGTTGAATTGTATCATTTTTTTTAAATAAAGATAAAGTAGAGAACAAAGAAAGAGCCCTAGTGAATAAGGCAACTCTTTTAGAATTGAAAAACTAAATACTTCATGTTGTAGAGCACGTCATGACGCATTGAATGTTATATAATAAAGCTTGTTTTCATAAAACTTTGAAGGACCTAGAGTCAGTTTACTGACAGACGACTATGCACTTGAAGCATGATCATTATGGACCTTGATGTCAATCGAAAGTGTTTGTAAAATAGATTTTTTTTTATAGCCAGCTGTATAGAGATTTTCACGGACTACAAGCTAATATACTTAGCATCTCCGATCATTTTGTCTTTCATAGAAAAAAATGCTATGTTTCAATGGTTACCATTGTTTTTACTACTGATGAGTTTCTATATTTTCAATACTGTCGACTATAGAAGATGTGACCACACGTTAAACTTTGTCAGAGATTGCCTGTAATATAGCACTACAAAACACACTATTTGAAGGTCTTCTAAAATTTGTACGTGATGCCGAAAATTACCTTGCATTGAGAAATTTCAACCAATTTTTACGTCAATTTTTCTCTTTTAATACTTCATTTTGATATTTTCTCTATCAAAACTCGGTTCTCGCCTAAAATAAACATAGTATTTAGAATCATCATAAAAAACACTACATCAAATAAATTATTCTTTAGCTACATACTTTTTCCGCCAAAATTCGACTTATGGGCGACCACAGAACAAAACTCACGATGGAACTTTCTGAGGTGTTCAAGCAGTTTAGGCTCCATCTTTTAGCCGCAAGCAGACCTCGATGAGATATGAAAAAGCTGAAAAAGATTTATTCCTTGAGATTTTTTTCTTGAGTTATAACTGTTTCACTAGATATTCATCGTACCGCATGACACTTCGAAAAGAGTTGAATGTTGTAAGTTCAGTCGGACATTTTGCTCACAGATAGATCTTATCATCACTAATATGTCCTAAAAATTTCAGCTCAAATGAATGTGCTCTTATGCAGATAATTTATTTTACCAAGTAGCACAATTCGCGAGAATAGTCATTAGAATACCGACTTTGTCAAAACTCAATTATCTCGGAAAAGACACATCCGTTTGAGTTGAAGTTTTTAGGGCATATTAGTGATGATAAGACTTATCTGTAAGCAAAATGTTCGACTGAATGTACAACATTCAATTCTGCATTTTTTTCTATAATAGACAGAATGATTGGAGATGCTAAGCATATTAGCGTGTAGCCCGTGAAAATCTCTATACAGCTGGCTATAAAAAAAAGCTATTTTACAAATACTTTCGATTGACATCAAGGACCATAATGATCATGCTTCAAGTATATAGTCGTCTATCGGTAAACTGACTCTCGATCCTTCAAAATTTTATGAAAAAAAGATTTATTATATACCATTCAATGCGCCATGACGTGTTCTACAACATGGAGTATTTAGTTTTTCAATTCTAAAAGAGTTTCATTATTCACTGGGGTCCTTTTTTTGTTCTTTACTTTATCTTTATTCTTTATACAAATGAGCAACAAAGATAATTTAACACTCCTAGTATATATACAGAACAATCTACTGTTCTGGCTCATCATGAAGAAAAATTGGACCTCGAATATATGTGCTATCAAAACAACATCTAAGACGATAATTAATTCTCATCTTTATCATACTGGAATATGAATGATAGTCAACAGAAAAAAGAACAACATTTTCGATGAATACTCTAATTTTGGAGTCGATTGATTTAATCTTTTTCTTAAATCAATGTGACATAGATCGAACATGTTCTCTGTAGGCACCTCTTGATCATCTGAGCACTTGCACGTCGAACTTTTTTACATAAATCAATCGTAGTACGTTGTGTGAAGTGCAAACAGTTCTGTCCTCTTCTCGTTAAAGTATGCTTTATCAATTGCTAATAATAGAAAATAGAGGTATGACAAGTTTGAGTTCCACTCGATTATATCGTTGAAAGAACAGAATGGTTGATTTGTGTGTTATATAAGTCTCTTGATTTATTGAAAAAGTTCCACGTGGTATACAATGATTAAGGATATACACGATACAATAATGGCTGAAATAATGATTCAAGACGAACAAAAAGCTGACTAGAAGATGAAAAAATACTTTAGAGTTTGACTAGAATTCAGATGTTAATGCAAGGCATCGTTCTACGATGTTGTAGTTCGCCAAAACTGATCGGAATCGAGCAAACGAAGCAACAAGTGTATGTGTTCGTGCAGTAGATTAATCATCGCCTGGCATTGATTTTGGGTTTTCTTCTCGCGAAACCATTGAATGGATTGATGTATGAGTTGAAACATGAAAAATCGTTCATCTCCATTCAAAGGAACTATCTTACATTTGGCATCGATCCCAGCGCATTGACCCAGTGTATAAATCTCGTCAATGGATGTATTTTGGAATAGATGTGTCAGTTCAGTAGCATGCTCTGCTTTGCAGGCTACAACAACTCGACATTCTTTGTGATTCTCGATGGCTTGTTCTGCTTCTATGGCATTCGTACAGTTCTCGAAGAGAAAGTCAAGATCCCGACAACCATTGTGAACTTTGTACAAGATGATTTTGCGATTGTAATCTTTTAAACTCATTAGTGAAACTTGAAACGATTTACGCCAATTGAAATTAACAGAGATTCTCTCGGTAGAATACAAAAAGACCAAGCCTTCGTTTATGTCTCGTGTTCACTCTTTATATACGAATTATGTTCTATGAATTTCCCAACTTATAAAAATCTTTCACCTCCATGAACTGTTCAATTATCTATAATGTCTATAACGGAAAAACATGATTTTCCAATTCTCATAGATGTTAATATTAGCATAAGAAAGATTTATTTCAGTTTCTATGTGTATGTGGCACTATCATAATAAACATTGACGTCATGGGTGTCAAATCATGCGCAAAACGCTTCTATAGTATTACGCATCATACATGTCGTTGATTCATCATGGACTGCAATGCAATCATCGTGTGTCTCATTCAAACGCAAGAACAAATATTCATTTAGTCACTTGAATAACACGCCCATTGAGTACATATTGAAATAAATAATAAGAGCTTTCCTTGTGTCACTTCTTTTTCTGTCAAATATGTTCTAACAAATTTTTTTATGCAATAGATCATTTGTGTAGATTTATTGCGCAAAGATCCCATATCGATTTTTCCATTAATTCTCATTCCCTCTTGATGTGCTGTAGAAGCGCATTTATACAGACTAGGAGAGGAAAGTTACCGTTACTCGTGAGATAAGTTACCAGGTAACTAGTAACTTATGTACGAGTTAATAGTTACCAAGTAACTCATAACTTAATTAAATGATGTATTGACGATATTGAGTCATAAGAAAGCGATAGTTCGTCTTTTTAGATGAGTTACCTAACAAAAGTAACGGTAATTTCCCTCCCCTAATACTGACATGCACAAGAAAAAGAACGACAGATGCGAAAACAATAACACAGGTGTTTCAACAATCGGTGATAGTTCTGAATGCATATCATCGGTCGACAATACTGTTTGTTAACACATGTATCTTTTGTCTTCGGCGTGAGCTTCTGTAACATTATGATATTGAAATCTTTTTGATGTAACGCCTTTGGGATAAAAATATGAAACACGATGAAGCCATGGTAATCTTAAACGGGTATTCTGACTATATTGATCATGCTCGGTAGTATAGCAAAGGGAGTAGTATATACAGTGGCTGTCACATCTATCGAATCAGCTGATAATTTCGTTTTGTTTTGTTTGAGTGTGGGTGTGGATGTTGTTCTTCTCTTCAACCCACACCCTTTGATCGATTTTACTTATAAACAAAAGATTATGGGCAACACTCTATACAGTTCTATTTGGTAGGTGACATATTCAACAAAAATTCATGAAGATTGTGGTATTTTTCAG
>CAJNOL010005711.1:0-10889 GCA_905250125.1 Rotaria sordida | reverse complement strand
AACCACTAACCATGCTAACATTCTGTGACTCTTATACTTTTGATTTGGAGAAAATATTATTCGATCTAAACATCAAATTTGAAATATTGCTAAAACTTACACAGTTATCATTACTAGCAAATCAAAAAGAAAATGTCATATCTGAAAATATATATAAATTCTTTTTTATCAGATACATAACATGAAACAAAGAGTAGATCATCATAATATGTCTTCTAAAATCAAAACAAATCGTGTAAATATAACGAACAGTGAAACAAGTATTGTTTTTATTAGAAGATTATCACCTAGATATATAATTGTGTACATACTACAATTTAACTTAGAGTATTCAAAATCGATTTTGATATTTAATAATAAAGAGATTTCAGAAGAATATTATTAAGATTTCTAATCATTGAAAACTCATTTAACCACTTTTTGAAATGCGATATTAAAATATTATCAATATGCATTTAGAGAAAAGATAATATGCACCAAATATCATAGCTCCATTTGTGTAATACAATACTATAATTTGTCAATATCGTTTTATTATTAGAACATTTTTAATATATGTTGAACTATTTCCTTAATTAAATATACAGGTTAGCTACTGTTATTGTGGAATAAAACTTGAAGGAAATCCCAAATATTGAAAATGAGATGAGCGAAATCCCACCAATCATCAGCTGCATATTTTGAGGGTCAAATTATTTTCATAGGCCTCCGTGCTTTTATTAATTTACCGTTCAAGATATAGTAGTAATGGTAAACGATTTTTTTAAAGAACCATTTTAAGTATAATATTGAATAAAATCTTATCAAAAGAATTTTAAAAATCTAGTGAATATCAAATCTTGTTTTCTATTAGCCGAAGTATTTGAAAGAAAAACAGATTAGAATAAGAATACTTATGTTCATTTGAAAAAACTATCTGAATGATTATACTTTTTTATCACTCACGTTGAATAAAAAAAAAACGAATAGATTAACTCGTTGAACTTGATATCTTTCTTCTATTAATCTTTCTTACTTATTATACTACGTACGATATGATTTGTATCAATTAATCATAAACAGTAGAGATTGAATACATTTTTTTCATTTTAATCTATTCTTCAAACAGCCACGACACAAAAACATCGTAACTTGGTGTGTTTACCACAATGGTACATATGATGGATGGTCTATATTCAAAGAGTCACTTTTGTTCTCTCTGTTTGTTTTAGACTTTTTATTAAGTGTCGTTCAATAGTCTACAGTTAAAAAATTGTCTCTACTGGAAAATAACATAACTGTTGTTTTTAAAACACTAACTATTATTCTAGCGTAAAAAATAGAAAACTAAAAGAATTCCAACAACTCATATTGCATTTTCATGATAAAATGAAGCATTCCAATCTATAGATTTTGATAGTGCTATGCGACATGGTTTAGGGTTCAAAGACAATTTGATGGATGTGACCAATGGACTTTACATTTTTTATCCACAACATTTGCATAAAGTCACAGCAACAGTCATATTAAAAATAAATACTCATCTACTAATATTTTACCACGAAACTTGAACGATGGAGCATTTTTCTGAATGAAATTGGAGTACTAAATTGTAGAATGTTATTAGTGTTTTATTTTTTTAAGTCAACATAATAATTGACATTTGAAGAAAAAAAAATTAGACGACTTCCTAAAGCAAAAGCTTTTTCTTCTGATTTCTAAACAAAATTATAACAAAGTAATTTAAAGAGAACAAGAGTAAATAAAATACGTTCATTCAATACGATGTTACTCGTTACTTTTCGTCCTTTTCGCTTGTGATAAAAAGAGTTGTTAATACTTCATATTGACGTTCACGAGTAGGAGTGTGTTGGTATAGGTAGCTGGAGGTGATTGTACGTGTGGGTGTGGAGTGCGCTTAATAACAGTGAGTTCGAGCTAGGAAATTCCTTTTGAGTCACTCTTGCCTAGACCCCTCCATTCCATTCTATATTCGCACTCTCATTAATCAGACTTCTTTCTTTTGGCAGACATGCGCTCAGACTTTTTTCGTATTTCTTCTGTTTTCGAATGCAACTACTTTCTAGAGCTTGTTAAAAACTACTAGACACATGATGATAATACTTGTTATTTTACTATCTAGCTCATTAGAATTTTCAACATTATTTTTGTATTTATTGATAATTCTATATGCACAATAAAACTGATTTATCGTTCTCTTTTGATTTTTACTTATTTTGTTCATTCTAAACACAAATAATTAAGGTTCGCTGAGAGATGCATCTTACGTGATAAAAGAATAGAAATAAAATTATCCCATGAAGGTATCATTTGACCATTGTCCTGTTTTAACTTTACCATTGCCATAGTAAAACGTGCCTTTTCCGTTCTTCTTGTCATCCTTGAATTGTCCCATCAGTTGTTCGTAGATTGTATCAACTATTCTTTCTTATACATAGACCATTACAAAAGATCAAGCGAGGACATTTGCGAATACTCCTTCTCGTATCGATCGCCATTTGGCCAAGTATAAACACCTTGACCTGTTTGCATGTCATTGATCCAATCACCTGTATACTTGTCCCCACTGGCATAGTAAAACGTGCCTTTTACGTTCTTCTTGTCATCCTTGACTTGTCCCATCAGTTGTTCATAGATTGTATCAACTATTCTTTCTTATACATAGACCATTACATTAGATCAGGCGAAGACATTTGTGAAAACTCCTTCTCGTATCGATCGCCATTGGCCCATGTAAAAACACCTTGACCTGTTCGTATGTCGTCGACCCAATCACCTGTATACTTGCTCCCACTGGCAAAGTAAAGCGTGCCTTTTCCGTTCATCTTGTCATCCTCGTATTGTCCCATCAGTTGTTCGTAGATTGTATCAACTATTCTTTCTTTTACATAGACCATTACAATAGATGAGAGGAGGACATTTGTGAATACTCCTTCTCGTATCGATTGCCATTGGCCCATGTAAAAACACATTGACCTGTTCGTATGTCGTCGATCCAATCACCTGTATACTTGTTCCCATTGGCAAAGTAAAACGTGCCTTTTCCGTTCTTCTTGTCATCCTTGTATTGTCCCATCAGTTGTTCGTACATTGTATCAACTATTCTTTCTTATACATAGACCATTACAATAGATCAGGCGAGGACATTTGTGAATACTCATTCTCGTAGCGATCGCCATTGGGCCAAGTATGAACTCCTTGACCCGCGTTCTCGTCGTCGACCCAATCACCTGTATACTTCTGCCCACTGGCATAGTAATACGTACCTTTTCCGCTCTTCTTGTCATCCTTAAACTGTCCCATCAATTGTTCATAGATTGTATCCACTATTCTTTCTTATACATAGACCATCACAATAGATCAGAAGAAGAGATTTGTGAATACTCCTTCTCGTATCGATTGCCATCGGGCCAAGTAAAAACGCCTTGGCCCGCTTTCTTGTCGTTGACCCAATCACCTGTATACTTCTGCTCACTGGCATAGTAATACGTGCCTTTTCCGTTCCTCTTGTCATCCTTGTATTGTCCCATCAGTTGTTCGTAGATTGTATGAACTATTCTTTCTTATACATAGATCATTACAATAGATCAGACGAGGACATTTGTGAATACTCCTACTCGTATCGATTGCCATCGGGCCAAGTAAAAACACCTTGACCTGTTCGCATGCCATTAACCCAATCACCTGTATACGTCTGCTCATTCGCAAAGTAAAACGTGCCTTTTCCGTTCTTCTTGTCATCCTTGAATTGTCCCATCAGTTGTTCGTAGATAGTATCAACTATTCTTTCTTATACATAGACCATTACAATAGATCAGGCGAGGACATTTGTGAATACTCCTTCTCGTATCGATCGCCGTTGGGCCAAGTATAAATGCCTTGACCCGCGCTCTTGTCGTCGATCCAATCACCTGTATACTTCTGCCCATTGGCATAATAATACGTGCCTTTTCCGTTACTCTTTCCATCCTTGTATTGTCCCATCAGTTGTTCGTACATTGTATCAACTATTATTTCTCATACATAGACATCACAATAGACCAGGAGAAGAGATTCGTGAATACTCCTTCTCGTATCGATCGCCATCGGGCCATGTAAAAACACCTTGACCTGTTCGCATGTCGTTGATCCAATCACCTGTATACTTCTCCCCACTGGCAAAAAAATACGTGCCTTTTCCGTGTTTTTTCCCGTTCTTCCATGCTCCTTAGTCGTTGTTCTGTTATAATGTAAAAGATTTGACAAACATTCATCAACATTGAATAACGAAATTTGCCGTCATATGATATGCGAACTGTGATATCATATTTGTTTCCATTTTCGTCAGCCCAGATTTTAAATGTCGAGGATTCGTTATTTGGCAATGTTTCTTTGTAATCTAGGAAGTAACAATTATTGTCTACTTAACCTATTATAAAGTAGCTACTCACCCATTTGAGGTTTGATTGATGTAGTGACACCCATATTTGCAAAGGATGATGTTAATTCTTGATCATTTTCATCGACCAATTCGCGCAAGTGTATCACGTTTAATGATGCATGATCTAATGCATCACTGACAACACGAAGTCGAGTACCCAGTGGAATAATAACTTCATTTTCTTCTGGAAAATTACTATATACTGATATAGATTTTCCATTCTTTACTTCAATCATGAACAATGTTGATATGGATCCAAGAAACTGTTTGACGACTTTAATTGAAGATGAACACGAGCTAAAACACCACCAAGTTAGCTCATCGTTTTCTTTGTAATTTTTACTAATGTCATCATTGATACCACGCCATAAGTTGATTTGAAGACTAGGTAGTTTTTTTAATGCAGTATCAAATAATCTGAGATAACCATGCCATGGTATTAATACAGATCGATCTTTCTCACGAAGAACTCCATTGAGTATTCGATAGAGACTTTGTTCACCCCAATCCATAGTATATAGATAAATTGACGCTGATTCTTCACGAGTAAGACCATGTTCTGAAGGAAAATGGCATTCACTCTTTGCAATTTTAATAAATTCATCTAATTGATCTATTTTAGAGACAATAGGATCAAGAGCTTGTCGAAGTGGAAGAAGCGGATGAGTGCGATATCCATAGACAGGTGGAAGTCGTGTTGGTTTATGATCGACGTTAGTGAATCGAAGCATTATTATAGAATATGATGAATTCCTTTGTTGATCGTGATGAAGTTACACTCACTTGTGATGAATATACGACGTTAAGATTGGAAAGTTTTTCGAGGTTTCAGATGTTTTTTTTGTTTTCAATTTGAATTACTGCAAGCCTTTATATGTGAAGTCAATAAAAACAACATTGTCTTTCTTCATTTTTTCTTTTAGGTTGAAAAAAATTTCTGAGATAAGATAAAAGTGATATTACTTTAAAAGTGAAGACCATTTGTTGACATTAGTGTGCGCAGATATATATTACTCATAGAAAGAAAAAGTCAAATGTGATAAGAAGAAAGAACGAGACAAGAGTAATGTGGAGAATAAATATTCATAAAGTTCACGAGCAGTCGGAAGTAGATTATGGCTGACTTTTTACAATAGTTGTACTGCAGCTTATTAAGTAATTAATAATATAGTCGAATTTCATATTCATTAAATGTTCAATGATGAATTTATACAAATGACTTTCATTTTTATATCAGAAGGTGTTTTATATCGCTTTCAGAGTTTGAAATTTGAACTTCGCTTCATAGCATATAAAATTAAGCTTTCGAATTAAATAGTCTTATAAGACGCTAAAAAAATGTGAAATATTTAAATGATTGGAATTGAAAATATAATTGACTAAGCTCACTAAATGATGATTTTCATTTCCTTCTAAATTTCACCATTCAATGTGATCATTTGATTTGAGTCTCAAGATCTAGTTCTGATTGCAAAGATCATTGATGATATTTTAAAACAACGATGCATAACTTTTCAATTTTGCATGAAATTGCATTTATTATCAATTCAACAAAGTTCTGATAGTTCTTTATGAATCGATAAAATATCGTCTTTATCCTTACATTTTAAGACATGTTTTAGATTAAATTCTTGAAGATGAATGAAATTTAGGTCGGTAACTTCTTTCTGAACATAGGTTTATTGGTTAAATGATGCAATGTTCTAAGCATTTCTTTTACGCACAATACATCAAGTTTGCTTTCTCTATTATGTATATGCATCAACAAGTCAATCCTCATGGTGAAGCAAAACAAAGAAAAAGAAACAGAATTCGTTCGTTTTGCGGAGAAGGTAAGCAAAACGGCCATGGATTTATTTTCTATAGTGATCAAGAAAAAGTTCAGTCCACACGACGTCATGCAAGTTGGAAATAAATAATGTGTGCCGTATTATTAATGTATTCGAAGTGGTAGACATTCGTTTCTCTTCCGAATAAAGTGCTTCTTTGAAGTGCTCCTCATCCACTTTCAATGCAGAGTAGAGTACTGCAACCCGACCCGGCCCGACCCGAACCCGCACCCGACCCGCACCCGCGGACGGGTGCGGGTTCAACCCTGTCGGGTCGGGTCGGGTGCGGATTCAATCCTGTCGGGTCGGGTCGGGCACGGGTTCGATTAGCTGCGGGTCGGATCGGGTGCGGGTTTGATGTTGAAAATTTCGGATTTTTTTCGGGTTACATTTTTTTCGTGATAGATGCCTCTGCCCTCTATTATTGTATACGTTAAATACAAAGAACAATGAAATATAATTCTATTGGTTTATGACTACAAACAATAGATACATATATACACGTATATGGATGTGAACTTTCTTTGTATTTATAAACAACTAATACTTTGTTATAGTCATACTTTCGTTATTATTTTTATCTTTTCAAATGGATCCAAAAGAAAAGATTCGGAAATTGCTTCAAAGTGGTGAATATACGTTATGTGATAAACCACAATCACATGCTATTTGGTGGAACAATTTTAATCGTAGTAAAGGTAAAGATAATGAAATCATTAATTATGTACAATGTGTACGGTGCAAGAAGTTATTAGCTTATGAACCGAAAAATACTGGCTCAAGTACACTTAAAAATCATGCATCTTCTTGTAAATTTGAATCTAGTTCCACAACATATTCTATCGAAAGTATGTTAATAAAAAATGATAATGTTCCTTCAGATATTAAACGACTCGTTATTGATGCGTGTGCTAAAATGTGTTCTTATGATATGAGACCTTATGAGATGGTTTCAGGCAAAGGTTTTGAATTGTTATGTAATACTCTTTTGGATATTGGAAGAAAAATGAATAAACCAATTGCTGCAACAACAATTATTCCGGATCCGACAACTGTGTCACGTAGAGTACAGGTATTAGCTGAAGGTATGAACGATTTTTTTTTATCAATTTTCTACTTGTATTTCTTATTAGAATGTCGAAAACAATTCATTTCAACTCTTGCTGAACATTTGAAAAATGTCAAGATGATTGGTGTAACTAGTGATTATTGGAAAAACTCCTACACTTCTGAATCTTATCTTACAATTACTCTTCATTATCATTTAAATGGAAATATTCGATCAATTGCTCTTAAAACTATTCAAATAACATCGTCGAAAACAGGAGGTTAGTTCGGACTGTAGTTTTGGTTTTTTATAAGCATCTCAAATGTATCTATTTTGAAACAATAATAGCTAGAGCTCTACGATTCTTTGAAAATATCTTAATTTGTAAAGAGTTGTTGTTTAAATTGACTTTGAGACAATTGTATAATCGAATGATAGGAATATTTTTTCTCCCTCATTTTAGAAAACACCAAGAAATTGATCTATGACACGTTGACTACGTATGGCATTGATGTTGATGCATATCATATAGTGTTTGTAACCGACAGCGGCTCTAACATGGTTAAAGCATTAGAGTGCGATGCACATCTGAGATGTGTATGTCATTGTATCAACCTTGCTATACAACAAAGTATTCCGGCTAGTGATCAGATAGCAAATATGATTATTTCTTGTGAAAATTTAGTTACTCATTTTAAGAAATGTGAGTTGCAGAATAAATTAACACATTCTCTTAAAAAAGATGTTGATACAAGATGGAACAGTGTTTTGGAAATGCTCAACTCCATTGATAAAGTTTTTACTCAAGTTATTTATATTCTTGCTGAACGGAAAGAAGAATATTATACCGATGATATTGGTATTAATCTTATTCGTGATCTTATAGTTTTACTTGAACCATTTAAAACTGGCAGTGAGATATTATCAGCAGAGAATGAACCAACATTGCATTTGGTTCTTCCTTTCGTGAAAAGATTCAAGCAAACATGTGAAATAAAGGATTCAGATACTGAAACAATCAAACAAGTCAAACGTGCATTACGAGAAAAATTAGATGAGAAATTATGGTTAAGTGATCTTCATTATATTGCAACTTTTTTATGTCCCGAAACAAAATCTCTTTTGGTAAGTTCAGATTTGATCCAATTACATTTAGTATAATAAATTTTTAGAGTCTGACAAAATCAGAACGAAATGATGTTATCAAGAAGGTGCGAACTCTTTTGAAAACTCTTGGTATAGGCAAACAAGTTGATGAAGAAATACTTCACGAACACACCAACAATAGTTCTACAAAAAATAAAAAACGTATTAAAATTGACACCGTACACGATGTTCTAAAGTCTTTTAATGGATCTATAAGCTCATCATCGGACGACGATGATAATGAATCTCAGGATGAAGTAGCTCATTATATTAAAGCAAAAATATCGTATCCTAAAGGAGAATCCCTCTTAAGATGGTGGCAAAATCATTCTATTATATATAAGAAGTAAGTTGCCTTATTACTATAACATATGTCCATATGTCTACATGAGAAGTACACCGAACTAGTATAAAACTTGATTCTCTTTAGGTTATCTTTATTGGCATGTTCTCTTTTGGCAATACCTGCAAGTTCTGCTGCGTCTGAACGAATCTTTAGTCGAACAGGGCGCATTCTTGAAGCTCGACGTCAACAACTATCACCTGAATCACTCGATTCACTTCTTTTTTTAAGAAACTTTTAATTTGTTTTTGTATAAATTTAAATTATGCTGTGTATATTTGTATGATACCTATTGTCTTCAGTGTTGATTATAACTATTTACAATATACATTAAAGTTTTTTGTTATTTTTTGTGGTTAACATTAAAATAAAGTTGTTTATCTTTTGGAAATAAGCGAATTTAGTTTCTCGAGTCGGGTCGGGTTCGGGTTCGACTATCGGCGGGTCGGGTCGGGCTCGGGTTGAATCTTGTCGGGTCGGGTCGGGCTCGGGTTGAACCTTGTCGGGTCGGGTCGGGCTCGGGTAGAACCTTGTCGAGTCGGGTCGGGCTCGGGTCCCACTAGAGGCCTTCGGGTCGGGTGCGGGTGCTAAAAGTCAAACCCGCGCAGTACTCTAATGCAGAGCGAAGCATTTCGTCATCGATTAATTCGAATCTTTTTTGCACGTCACAATTGCTTTGGTCGATTTATATTGAAAACAATGGAGAAAAGGATGAATGCGCCTCACTTTGTTACGACTTGTCGAAAGAATGAGTAGGATATATCAAAATGAGTTGCGAAATAAAAAAAAAAAAAATTCTCTAGTTGTATATGGACATACTTTTCATGAATAGGTTCTACTAAACTAAAACTTTCATCCTATTCAAACATTCCAACAATAGGAAAGTTTCAAAAGTATGATCGGAACAAAAATTACATCATTGTATACATTAAACAACATTAATGTTTCTTTTCTCAATGTACTGGCGCAATCAAGAATGGGCTACATCGACTGCCATCCTATCAATGGAATAAAGAAAAACATAATAATGGGTACGGTAGAGGAAATTGCCGATATTTGACAGGCTGTTTTCTCAACTTATGCTCGATCAGAAAACTTCGTTGTGCTGTTAAAAGATAGAGAATTTTGCTTAGGTTTTATGGATATGTTCCATTTAAAATGATCTTTTGTTCTGTTCTTGTAATGCTAAAAGTGCTGGCTATCACAAAAACATAATTTGCTCAATATTTTACTAGAATAAAATGTCATTTTTCTTCGTTAAATAATTTCATCGATGCTATTCAAACCCAGTATGAAAAAAACGTAGAAACATATTTGTTTTTGAGACACAACACCAAATTCTCTGGTAAATATTTTTTCTTTTTAAAAGCCACTTGCAAAAAAAAAAGATCTATTTGTTCATTTTTGGCACCTTTTTGTCAAGGAAAAGATCTTAGCTTCATCACTAAATTACAAATGCAATTCAGTTCTTATGATAAAGAGCATTTTGTAGAGCTTGAAATTCTTCATCTATTGATATAAAAAGAATACTATTTTTTTATAAAATCAATTTTTCAAAATATTGGCAACGAAACGTATGATTCTGTTGGCTGTGCATACATTTTTTTTTAGTGTTTTGTGTTTTTATTTTAAGTAGAAACAGCTTAGCATATAAAAACCAACATAACAGTAGATACACCGAAAAATTTTATATCTCTTACCACTAAGAAGAAATTTTTGAACTAAAATCAACTGGACAACTATTTCTGTTCAAAAGTGTCTCATTTTACAGTTTAGCAAAATATGTTTTTGTGATATACAGTACCTTTAATGCCTCAGGAAAAGAACAAATGCTCATTCTGAAAGGAACATATCAATAAAATCTACGCAAAATTTTCTATCTTTTAACATCAGAACGAAACTTTCTGAGCCAACTTAACTGGAGAAAATAATCTATCAAAAATCGGCAATTTCTTATGCCACACCCGTTAATTCGTATCATTGACATTATATTTCACAGATTATCCCTAACATCGTAGAACACTGCCCAACCACTCACGATCTTCTGGTCACATCTCTATTACTTGTTGGCAAAATATCATCTTGATTGGATAATCTCATTTG
>CAJNOL010005710.1:0-10890 GCA_905250125.1 Rotaria sordida | reverse complement strand
TGAAAAATTTAAAATAAACAGGAAGAGAATAATTTTATGACTACTAAGTAATAGTCTTGGTAACTTACATCGAACAGTCACCGTCGATGGGCATGTTCGCTGGGTTTGTAGCAAACACTACGATGAAATTAGCTTCCATCGAGAAACGCCTAAATATATTAACAGTTTCGTTACCATGGGAGGTAAATATGATGAAAGAACCTATGAGACTGTTGTAAGTCAAGTAAACATGACAAACGAAAAGGTTAGGATGCTATGCGATGCTCTTCAAAAAGGTTTTAACATTGTAAAACTGAAATTTCAAGAATGTTCGTTTGATGAGAAGGATCTCGACACATTATTTGACATTGTCATTAATCGCTCTTCAATTCGTTGTCTAAGCATAATCGCTGTTCATGTTATCGTTGCTGGTCGTTGGAAGCTTTTTAGAAATTTAGACTATACTTGCAAATATATGGTCATAGATATCAATAATCACTCACTGAAAGTTCGCTTCCTTGGTACTCATCAATATGAAAACACGTCAATGCTCAACCGACTCCTGATGCAAAACAAGACACGTCGAAAATTGGATTTTTCTGCGTTCGATGTTCTCCGGTATGAAAATCAGCTTCAATAATGTCTTGAAACCAATGCAACTGTAACAGAATTGAGTGTGGACTATTGTAACAACATCGATCTCCTTAATACAATATTTATTTCGAAAATGAATTCGCCTCATCGACTAAAACTGACTCATTCGCTTTACGAGACTTCAACATTCTCTTATTTTTGCGAAATGTTGAAGAAAAATAAAACTCTTGTTGAAATAGATCTTCTCGATCAGGCGGTGGGAATGACTGACGAAGTTTTCGTTATTAATCTTCTGGACATATTGAGAGGTCATAATGCAATCAAATACCTCAGTCTGCACATCGAAGGTATACAGCCATCGAATAAGAAAGAAACGCATCTGATAAAATCATTGAAGACTGATAATTTTATTTCACGTCTCCGTTTATCAGCATCCATTATTTCACATGAACTCATAGAAGCACTTATTCACGCTTCGAAGCAGCGTCATACGCTAATTCATTTGGAGTTTTACAATAGTCAAGTGACAAACGATGATATAGCACAGCTGACATTGTTGCATGATGATGGCGAGTTAATTCAACTAGTCTTCTCTGAACAACCACGAGGGCATGTGATGCTTGAGGAAACATATGACCCATTACAGAAAGGTAAGAGGTACAAAAAATCAAACTTTATCGGAAGAAATGAAGATAATTCACGGATATCGATGATGTTGAGCACTCGTAGATATTGACTTGTCTTCAGAGACAGACCACGAGGCAATCAATTATTGCTGAATCGACTCATGTTCTAAGAAGAATTGATTCACTTTATTCTTACGACAAACAAAAATGTAGCATTGTTCTATATTAAATCTATGGCGATTTTTCACGTACGAAACGAACAGATGTTGTTTTCGAAAAAAGTATGCATTCTCTTTTCCTTCTTGAATAACTTTAAAAGCGTGTGTCGACTTTTACTTCGATAGGTCTCCATGTATAAGATCGAGAAATATTTCAAATCATAGAGCGAAACTCGCGCTACAAAATTATAGATTTGACTTCTTCTTAGACCTTTATCTTCAGATGCAATCATATGAACGATCTTCAAAAATTTCTTTGCATAATTTTTTTCTTTGAACTTACCATGTATTTCGTAATTTCATTTGACAAAAAATGTCTCAACGGCTCTATATAGAGCAATTGAAAGATTATCCAACGAGCGCAAATTAGTTTATGTTTCATCTCAATAGCACACTTTCGCACCCTTGTCAGATCAGAAAATAGGGTGTGGGTGTGGGTAATGTGTGCAGGCTTTGGCAATCGCCTTCTCTTTGCCCACACCCACACCTTTGTTTAGAATAACACTGATAAAACTATATTTGTTTCACAAAAAAAAACAAAGTATTTCTGAACATTGAAATATCATAATCATAATCACTTCGATCATTTATTTGAACATTCATCTTTCAGTTTCGAGCTGAAAAACCCATGTGAGAAATTTTGACGAAAACGCAGAATAAAAGTGATTATTTTTATATTAAGTGAAAATCGATGAAAATATTGAAATCTGATCTTTTCGGCTTTAAAGCTAGATTTTCATTGATTTTAGTGTTTTCCAATTCGTTATTATAGTTGTTTTTTAATTGTATAAAAAAGATTCAAATCAAATAAAACCTACCTCCAAAGTTAAAAAAAATCAATTTTTATATCGTAGCTATTCAATTATATAATAATACCATGTTAATCAAAATTTTAATTAGAAAAAAAATCGATTAAAATCAGATATTTTTCATTTTCTCACATGGGAAATGTTCCTTAAACGAAAGAAATAAAGCTAGCCCCCCTGATGCATACACTAAGGCAAAAACGATCCTCGTGAAAGCTGAGAGTTTTTCTTTGGGAAAAGCTAAATTTTTAATAAGTTTTTCTTTGGTCAAAGGTCATTTTTTTTTCAAAAAGATGAACTTTTAAACAAGCAAACCAAAAAACATAATATTCGAGTTGATCTCTTACTTTGATACAATACCATTATGTTTGTCCCTTTCTTATTTCTAATAGCTATGTGTACGATAATAGAACTTTTCTCAAAATGTTTTTTTGTTTTATTATTCTTATCCCAAGAAAGATCTGTCACTGATGTATTTGAGAATAAAATTATTGTATTTTCATCTGGACATGAATAATCTTTCCTAACTTTTGAAGATTCTATAATCGCAGAAGAACAAAAAAAAACAATGTCGAATGTGTAAGAGTCATACAACATAAAGTTAACTATGTTCTTTATTTTTCATCATCTTGTAAACGACGAAACCATGTTAATTAAATAGAATCTATTCTATTATGTAAGAGTAAATGAACCTTCTCTGTTAATAGCCAAGTGCTTTTGTATTGATCTTAATGAAAAAGAAAATCATTATGTTCCTCTGTCTACATTCACTGATTTCGCTCAAAAGTAGGAGAATCAATACGTGTTATGTGTTCAAACAGGAATATATTATTTTACTTTTTCTTCTCTTCTACAATATTAGAGAAGCAATTTTAAAAATATAAATTTTACGACAGAGACATTAAAATCAAAAAAATAACAACTGTATTATGGGTTAGTTTTGCTTCGATCTCACGTGACAGTGTTCTTTTAGTCGTCATCAGCCGTCATTTCTGTAGAATACTGAAGTATATTGACTATTTCGCGTTTCTACGAAGTTTATTTTTAATGACTCAATCATTTATGTATCGGCTGCAATGTATTTCTTTTCTTTTCTCTTGAGTTTTAGGAGATAGTAATTTGATCGGTAACGGAAAGCGAATAACTGAATACGAGTTCGTCTTTAGATTGGTAGTGTTGTCAGCAAGATTGTAGACACATGTAAAGCGATTCAAGGATGTTATCAATAATGTCAATTTTTCGTCTATCTATTTATTACCGAAAGAAAAGTAGAATTAATTTCAATTACATATATTTCATACATTTCGGGATTCATTTTGATTTTGTTTTTCTATTTTTCGACTATATATATCAATTTGAACAGATAGAAAAGAAACATTTTTTTAAATCTAACATTGAAATTGTTATTGAAAATTTATTATACTCAATTGATATCTTCGTTAAACCGATATAATATTAATAAAGAAAAAAATATTCACACAGTTTCATCTAATTTTCATTTTTTTCATTATATATATTTTTTATTTTAAACATGTAAAAACAAACAACTAGGACGCAAGCTATTTTAACATTAGAATACATGAGAAGACATAACGAACGTTCTCAAAAAAATGATCTCAATTCAATATAGCCATTTTTATATGAGAACACCTATGTTACAAATAATATATATATATATATATATGTTTATGTATGTGTAACTGCAGATATTCGACAAATACTTGTTAGATGAGTTTCCTAAAGCTAGAATAATTTCCATCGTCTTTTTTTGCATGTAATTCAACGTTGTCTTTTTCAATTGCAGATTGATCTCGACAGAAAAATCCTATTCCTGAGATTTACGGTAATTTGAAGTAGAGTTTATATCACTTCTCAGAAGAATTCATCTAAATTCAAATTCAAGCAGCTAACGCTAACGGAATATGATTGTTCCCTATCGAGCAATACAGTCCATTGAAAATCAGGACCCATCAAAAAATTTTTAACAAAGATCTAGATGTTTGAAAATATTTTTACGATTTTTTTGTTTCTTTAAAATTTCGTATGAAGAGGTTACGTTATTGGTAAAAAAATTAAAATAATCTTATCAAATTTGTTTTCCACTCTTTTTTGTTACACATATTTGTATCTTAACTAAGTAAAAAAATAAAATCTAAACCTTTTTTTCTAGCTTTAGACTTCATAAGAACATAGGAATAAAAATGACTCACATTGAGTGTGCGATTAACATTTTTCTCATTCTAACAAAAGAGTTTGATCGAAACATTTTAGCATGTTTTCTAATAACGCACATTTTTTATAATGATGCCAACCGAGTATAATCAATTTCGGATGATAGTTCACATATTATAAATATATTTTTTTCTATGTCTGTCCAACTTTATATATTCGGAAAACACAAAAAGAAGCAAAATGTCCGAAATCTATGAAATAATCTTTATACGGTATATATGTTATTTTTGCAAAATGAGCTGTAGTTAGATCAGCTTTTTTAAGGGTGGAAGACTATTAACCGTATATTTTTACATATTATTAAACGTTCGATCTTTGAATTTAATGTTTGCCTAGACAGAACAATCAGATGTTCCATAGATCTGAATTGCTTGTAGTACCATTTAGATGAGTTCTTAGAAGAATTCAGTCTTGTTACCATTTTGTAATAAATGACTTGTTACTTTCATATTGATCCGTATGAATGTAAATAAAATTTAAAATTTAAAAATTTTTTCGATTTGATATACGTTCTTACAGATCAATATCAAAGTGACAAGTCATTGGTTACAAGATAGTAACAATTCAGTCAAAGTAGACTCTTCAAAAAACAATGCAATAAAATTTCATTAAAACACCATTCTAACAATTTCTCTCTCGTGTTAAAATAGAGAAAAAATTTTGTAGATTGACGCATTTTTACCCTTTTTCAGCGCAAACTTCACGACCATCATCCCATATTAAAAGGCTAGAACTCATATTAACGTGGAAATATTAACTAAGAAAACATTTTTATGCGTATTCTTCTGAACGACTGTTATTATGTTGAACAATCACTCGTTTTTTCTCATTCTCCGTAAAGCAATTCAACTCATTTAGATGCAGAATCTTTAATTCAGTTATTTGTGTTTATATGAACATACCTGATGTGAAAATTATTATTTATCGGCTGCTCTCATTGATTTTAGCAGAATGACAAGTCATTTTTTAACAATCATCGAAAAATTGGATATTCTTTAAGATGTACGAATTGATGCCTATTTCTATTATCTCTTTGTTTAAGTTTAAATTTGATTCTAATCTACTTGCGATATAGCATAATTATCGTTATATATTTTTTTTCGTTTCATGTTTCTCATATTTGTACGATCATAAAAATTGCCAAGATGCTTTGTTTTCTTTTATTCTTATCATATTAAGAATCTGTTGCTGATTTATTTAAGAATCATCAAAAATGAGAAAAAAGAAACAATATACGATTGAATATTTTAAAGTTTAGCATTGTTATAAAAAGAAACAAATCGAATGGTGATATAACAGACTCAGAAAGAGACGAATAAATAGATTATGCATCAAAGTTGAGACAGTCGTATGATTCACTAACTTTTTTTTTGCAATGAGTGGTAAGAAAAATTTTACAACACGTTCAAGATAAAATTTCCATATCAGAGAAGCAAATATGAATATAAATTTTACAATAGAGATATTAAAATTAAAAAAGAACACATTTTTATGAGTTCTTTTATTCGATTTCAAGAGCTTGAAGTGTGTAAAAAGTACATTTCAATAATCCAATGGTTTATCTACATGTTAAAATGTTTTTTTTTCCGTATTTCCAAGTTGTTTTAAATGAAGATAAATACAAGTTTGTAAAGAATTCAATTATGCATTTATCAAAAACAAATTCTAACTATCTAATTAAGATTCACGCAGTTTAAATTACGTATAAAGTCTACATATCCATATGTTATCCTATGGAGAGCGTCGATTGGATTAGTATTTCTCTTCTCAACATTTCGAAATTATAAGTCACTAGCGAAAGTACCTGGCGTTACCTGGAAAAGTTCAGTCTTAATATATGCAAGCAAAACCCCTAATGGGCTCGAGAACATGTCAGAAAACCTAATCAGTAGGGAGTAGACACATATAAAACCCTATTTTTTGTTCCGGTCCTGGTTATGGCTCTTGGACGTACTTTAAGTCCCAGCCACGGCTACTCTCGCTCTAAGCGAATATGAAATACTGACATTGAAAAATTAATCAGAAGCGAAGGATTCTTCGTCCTTACACGTCTAGATCAAGAAGAGCTTGATGAAACTTATAAGTTCTATCGATTTTTTATCTTGGCCAAGCATTTATAAGAGTATATACCCATCTCGATCAACCCCGATTCTGACTGACCCTGGTTGCACTAGGTATCATTCCTGGTTCGAGAGCTGTAAGTTGTGTTTCTAGTGAGGAGCCTACATGGACAATCGATTCTTCGACAGCGTTGCAAGAAAAATCCGTTTTGATCGAAACTAAGCACAACGACACGTCTAATTGATCTAGAACGTCGCATTTTGTACTACTGAAATCACACTAAGTTCCAATTGATTGCAAAGAAAGACAGACAGAAAGATTTTTGTGGGACAGATCCTTTAGCAACCAAAGGAGTCGATATCTATGGCGCACAAATTTTGAGCATTATAGGCTATTTATTCGAAATTCCCCCTCCCACGACCTCCAGGGATCAGCTTCCCCAAAAGCTGGATTTGTGTATGACATGGGTCACCCTTGATATTTGTTTTCCCAAAAACTCGATTCCTATTGGTTTCGGGCCAATCAATCAGATTTTGAGGTGATTGGATCCCTAATTCGAACTCATCGCCCTCGAAAACCTGTAGTTTCATGTTTTTCTGTGTGTTAATGAAGTGCTACTCCATAGTACTTCTATAGTATAGAATACTGCAATCTAATTGGTCAGCAACATAGATATGCTTTTTGCGAGCCAAGGACCAATTCTTTTTGAAAAAAATAGATGTTGACCTTCTCCTAGATGAGAGAAGTATTCCTGGAAAGTTTGATTACATTCGCTCGTATGATGTAGAAATGCATAAAGAACAGACAGACAGATAAACATTCTTCTTCATATATAAGATCAAATTCTATAGATCGACCTGAATTGTCCTATGACGTGAAAAGCATCCTCGAAGTTCTCCAACAACAGAAATTAGATTTGACATCTTCCTAACAAGATGCAAATAGAATCTTCTCAGGATTTTTCCAGTTTAGGAGTTTTACATAGTTCTTCTTGTCTGATGTTCATGTAAACGATCATCCTACAAAAAGATTCTGCATCCTTGTAATTCCGAATAAAATCCTCTGATTTCTATGCTTTTCTATCAAAAGCTTTCATCGAATTAGCATTACTCTTTTTCTGATAAATCTCCTTACAGCAATCTCCAGGTGTTGTTTTTATGATCAAAAAGATCTTGGGAAGAACTACAAGTGACATAGATGTAAGAATCGTTACCAAATCATTTTTTCTCATAAGAAACTATGAAAAGACTTCTGAATTTTTATGTGTGAAATGAGCATTCTCAAAGAGGAATGTCGTATTTGTAGCGCTCGCTCCTACGAGAGATGTGATCCCTTCGACAACGATGATTTCTTTTCTTTTTCGTTCATTGTAGTAGTTCCTAATATTCCAGTCGATGCCCGATGGAAACAGAATGGAGTAATCGTTGCTGGAGGCCATGGAGAAGGTAGTGCTACCAATCAACTCTACTGGCCTTGCGGTCTCTTTATTGATGATGATCAAACGATGGTCATCGCTGACTACTGGAATCATCGTATCGTCCAATGGAAGATGGGTGATACGAGTGGACAAGTGATAGCTGGTGGCAATGGCGTAGGAAATCGATTGAATCACTTGACTGCACCAACCGATGTGTTGATCGACAAAGAGACAGATAGTCTCATTATTTGTGCTCTTTTGAATGGACGAATTGTACGATGGTCTCGCCGTAGTGGTACAACTCAAGGAGAAATCCTACTCGACAATATTTTGTGTTGGGGATTGGCCATGGATGATCAGAGGTATCTCTATATCTCTGACTTCGACAAAGATAAAGTAAAACGATATCAAATAGGAGACAAGAATGGAACTATTGTGGCTGGTGGCAATGGCAAAGGTGCTCATCTCAATCAGCTCAAGTCTCCGACCTACATCTTTGTCGATCAACAACAGACTGTCTACGTGTCAGACCGTGATAATCATCGTGTAATGAAATGGAATAAAGGTGCAAAAGAAGGAACTGTCGTTGCTGGAGGTCAAGGCAAAGGGAATGCTCTGACACAATTGTCGTATCCTCAAAGACTGTTCGTCGATACATTGGGTACCATCTATGTGGCAGGCTCGAGTAATCATCGAGTGATGCGTTGGCCTAAAGGAGCAAAACAGGGCACTGTCATTGTGGGTGGAAATGGTCAAGGAGCAGGAGCAAATCAGTTCAGTTATCCCTTTAGTTTGTCCTTCGATCGACATGGCAATCTCTATGTCGTTGATCAGTACAATCATCGTATTCAACACTTTTCAATCGAATAGACTCGTTACGATGGATTTTTTTTCTTTCCTTTCTCTCAAATAAATCACGTTGAATTGATGAACTGAATGTCTATTCTATTCGCGTGTGCGCGATCACGAACCATCCTGGTGGAGCCGTGGCGAGCGTAACGCTCATGTACGCACGGGACAGATTCAAATCATTCATATCCCTCCCACTCCAGAGATATGTCAATGAGTCTGGGAGCTCGGTCGTGTGCCATGGACATCAAGACGATTCTTGGCCGGGCTTTTAGGGGCTACCCGGAAGTCCTTCATAGAAGACGAAATCCTAACACTCAACGGACAGAACTCACCCTCGGGTGTGAATGTGGGTGTGGGGTGTCGGGGTGGATATGAGCGTTGGTGTTGGTTTGAGTGTGGGTGTGGGCATGGAAACAAGTGAAAGCCACACCCATACCCACACACACACCCACACCTACACTCGCCCACCCGCACCCCACACCCTACGACATCTTGTCAAGGTCTATGAACATAAAAGAAAGGCGGAGTCGAATCTGACTCCGACGTTCTTTTATGTTCATAGACCTTGATAAGATGTCATTAGAACCTCCAAAATTCATTAGCTTATGCATTAAATATGAAAGAACAAAACCTACAAGTCAAAAAGGTACTTATGCTAAAACTAACTTTTCAACAAAAAATTTACTTGACTCCGACAGCGACTACGAAAACGACTCCGTGCAGGTCTCTAACTCACAGCCCATATCCACACCAATATCCACACCCACACACTCATACCCGACACCCACATACCTGCATCCACACACTCACCCACACCCATGCCCGCACCCACACCCACACCTTCAAGGGCCACCTTATGAATATGTAATAATAGATTCTGAACATACCTTATGACTGATTGTTTAAACGGCAGTCGAAACACATCGTGTGCTGCCTGGAATCTTACACACAATTCGTATATGAAATGTTAACATTATGATAGCTCCACTCACTTTCAAGATCTTGATAGTGCAGGTGATACATGTTATGGTAGATGTTCTTAATTGCTATAAATTGAAATTAACAGTTTGTAGCTGAATTTGTTAACTTATGTAACAGTTTTAGTTCAGATCTTTGTGTTTATTTATTTATTCATAGATGGATCTAAGCAATCCTATATGTAATGGTAGCTGTTCTCACCCTCTGAACATGAGACAAAACAAGACGTAAAAGAAACGCACATATGAAGCTGAACAGTTGGGCGCAATTAGCCTGACAGAAAGAAAATATTTCAGAGATCGTCAGACACACTTTTAAGGCGTGTCAAAATAAACGTCCATATCGAGCTCGACGTATTCGCACCACCAATCCTGTCTTGCTTTAGTCGCTCCTCGGAAGAACAGTATACGTACCTCGAGTCCTTTTGTACCTGAATTTAGGTGTATTCTTCTTGATAAGTTATCAACCCGGAGTAACTCGTGCTCTTTAAGCACGTCCTTATTCCGATCAAGCTCTATCAACACGATATCCGTTTGATCACCAAGTCGAGCACGAATTCTTGCGACTGCCGCATTGGCTCTTATAAGGTCTTCATATTGTCGAAGTGACCATACTTCTTGACTCATAAAAGTACCTCGCCTTGAATTGGCACTAGGGACAAAACGACACTTGCTTGAATTTGTTGGATCGACATCGACAAAAATTTCGCCTTTTGTTACTTCCCAATTTTTGCTGACGTTTTTACTGCATTGTGCATGACCATCCCTAATAAGGGAAGGATTGATATCTTGTGTATGTTCAATGCTCAAAATGGCATTATGAAGTGAGATAACTTGATCTAGACCTTCGAAGTAAAAAATACCAGAAAGATCGGCATGTGAAAAGTTGGTGTACTGTATACTCGTCATATATATCTCAGAAGCCGATAAGTTAGCATATGCAAACGTGCTACCGGTGAGCTTGGCTTCTGTAAGATCAGTATGAACGAAATTGGCGCTCATCAAGTTACAATACTCAAAAGAAACCTTATAGAGTTTCGCTCGATAAAACGTGCTGTAAGCAATGTTGCATCGCGAGAATGAGGAACCGACTAGTCTTTCACTAGGGTGTGGGTGTGGGTGTGGGTG
>CAJNOL010005709.1:0-10897 GCA_905250125.1 Rotaria sordida | reverse complement strand
GAACCAACATCACGTACTTCACTTACTTGCTGAAAAAAAAAGATATTTTCTATAGGAGAAATAGTTTATGATAATTTTTTTTCATACGCAAGCAGTAAATGAACTTGGTGAAAGAACAAGTGCATCAAGTTTTTGTCGAACACTTGTAACAAAATTCATTAATGCAAAATTATCAGCTGATGATGGTGTTAATTGTTGATTACGTTCCATAATAAGCTAAATAAATGAAATTTTTATAGATTAGTAGAAAACAAAAAACACGAATCAACTTACTGGAGTTAAGATTGGATCATCAATGAGTTGTTTCATTGATGGGAATGATTCCGGTAACTAAGAAATGAAAAAAAAAGAAATGAATCAATTTTTTTTTCATGTTTTATTTTCATTAAACATACATTGAGAAAATCAAAGACATCACTTGATTGACCCTGTTGTTGATATTGAGAAAATTGAGGTCTATAAGAAAAAAAAAACAAAATATTTATTTTTGAATAATAAAATTGTTCTATACCGATATGATTGTTGATATTGTGGACGATTTTGACGCCAAGGTGGGAAACGTGGTCGACTACGCCGCATTTATTTTAATTTTAATAAGAAAACGATCAATTAATCTAAAATAGTAGTCAATAAGTATGGTCTGTAGTATCTCTGTTTTCAACATTCATTTTTCTTTCTATTATCAACGAACCACAACTTGACCAAATACAATTGTCGATAGTTACCGAAAGATGTCGTTAAAAATAAAATTCAACTCTTTTTTTCTTTCGGTGATAAATGAATGATATATATATGGGTTTTTGCTATACCAATAGAAGTTCGCATGAAGATTCCGTTATATATTTGTAATATATCATCTGACCTACGAAAGGTAACAGTTATTTTAGTTGTTTTATCTAACCTAACCACGAGAGATAGAGATTTTTATTATATCAATATTATCAAGATAATACACAAGATCGAGATAAGAAGAACAACAATCATTATAACTTTTAGTTTTTATTCTCAATTTAATTCCTCTTTTAGATTTTACATCAATGGCGTCGATACCAATCAGTGTTAAGATATTGATGTTAATCGGTCAAATAATATTGGCATGTATTTATGGTACATTTGGCACTATCTTAACTGTTCTTCTTTTTCTTCGAATCGGTCCGAAAAAATTTTTTAGACGAGTGGACCGACCCTCACCACCACCACAAGCAACTGATCCTGTTTATGGAGAACATGGAATGATTAAATTAAAAGTAATTTTATTTTTTATGATATTATAAGTATTTAAATTGATTTAAAAACAAAATATTCTAGTCATCTAATGTCACTCTTCATTATGTTTCAAAAGGTTCATCAGATCATCCATTAATGTTATTTGTTCATGGTTTTCCTGAATGTTGGTATACTTGGAGATATCAAATAAAATATTTCTCAAAAAATTATCGGTATAATTATTTGATAATTAATATAAAAACGATCATTAAATATTTGTTTTAAAGAGTTGTCGCTATCGATCAACGTGGATATGGTCTTAGTTCAAAACCGTCTAATATTGGAGATTATAAAGTTGAAACATTAGTTCGTGATATTGCTGATATTATTGAACAACTTGGTGAGATTGAAAAATTTAGTATTCTTGATATTGGTTTGTTTCGTTTTTGATATTTTTAGGTTATAAATCTTGTGTTTTGGTCGGTCATGACTGGGGAGCGATAGTGTCATGGGCTTGTGCAATGCTGTATGTGCATTATTAATTTTTCTTTCTGAATTTTTATCTTTTATTTCACAGATATCCTAATTTAATTGACAAATTAATTATAATGAATGTTCCACATCCGGCTGCTTACCGCAATAATTTATCATTAAAACAAATTCGTCGATCATGGTTTCTTCATTTTGAAAAATTCTTATTTTATATTTAGTTATTGTTTTCAATTTCAGGTATATGTTCTTTTATCAAGTACCATTTATTCCTGAATTATTATTGGCATCGGACGATTTCGCAATTTTAAAAAAAGCTTTTTATACAAAACCAATGAGTTTGATTAATAAACATAATATGACAGCAGATGATCTTGAAGTTTTTACGTATACATTTTCTCAAAAAGGTATCTATATGAGTTATCACATATTGATTTTCGATTATCATATTAATATAGGAACACCAAAATCAGCAATAAATTACTATCGTGCTATATTCAGACATCAGAGAGACGATTTGCAAGTACAAGTAACTGTACCAGTATTAATTATATGGGGTTGTCAAGATGGAGCACTAGGTGAAGAACTTGCTGATGCTAGTCAAAACTATTGTTCTGATGTTCGATTAAAGAAAATTCGAAATGCATCGCATTGGGTACAACAAGATGTACCAGATGAAGTTAATCAATATATGGAAGCTTTTCTCAATGAAAAATCGGCTATGAAACACACAACCAATCAATAAAAGAACTTCATTTTTTTCTAAGTAGTAGACTGTGATTTTCAATTTCCAATAAATTTAGATACAGTTAGCAGAAAATATTAATGGAAATATTCATTCATGATATAATTATACGAATAGATCATAGCATCAGAAACTTTAGGAAAAATCTCTATTGATTTCACTTCGATCATGATTTCTTTTGTATCTAAAAGATTTCGATTGAAAAAAAAATTATAATTAATTTTTTTCTTTTGATTGATAACGAATCAAATGTTCAATTTATTTTACAATTTGATTTTATATTCATTAAAGTTTTAGTCAAAATATTTCATATATGATATCTGTATCTACAGAAGTCAGAATTCAAAGAGTTTTACTTATTGTCGAATTCGAATCAACGACTGTTGTGAAACGAAAACTACAAGTCAATTTTGTGAAATCGATACTATCAAAAACAGAAAACATTCTGAAAGACGTACAGTAATTACGGAACAAAAATCAATGAAGCTAATAATACTCGTAGAAATTAGCTGCGATCAAGTATTCGGTCTATTGCATAAGCTTGGTCAATACCACGAACAACTACCTGTCAAATTATGACGGAATATCTCTTATTAATGGTATACAAGGTACAATTCGTTGAACAGCTCGACGAAGATGACTTTCAAGATCGCGTGAAAATGTATAAAACTTAATTACCACTGTTAAGAGACAATAAGAACAGAGAGAACGTCTTTCTCTCCGATGGAGCTGCTTTTCATTTGAATAGTTTCGTTCATAAACACAATGCCAGATAGTGAAGTGAAGAAAATGCACATACAACTATTAAAATTGTCATGCAATATCCAAAACTAAATCTTTGATGTGAAGTGTTCGAAAGGCTGATCAAATGGATTTTCCTTTTTTGATGATGATACCATCAATAGGCAGAAATATCTTATCATGCTTATAGACATGAGGAAAGTTAGCAGCATATTTAAGTATTCCTTTCTGATATTCACTCAGAAAGCTGTACTGACTCTTTAGTTGGTTGTGTAGGATGCAGAATCCAATTCTGCATCGGATGGTACTATTTTCCAAGGATGTCGTCGGCCAAAGAAGGACATTTATGACTTAATACTAAGTTCTTGACATTGTTCTGTTGAGGTTTTCTTATCATTGAATTCTTATGAATGAAGTATTGCCATTTTTTTTGCGTTTCGCTAATTATGACTTCATATCAATTTCTATGTGTCAAGCTGCTGTAATTCTGATTAAGTTTGCACATCAGTAGAAAACATACGTAAGTACTCAAAAATATAATATTGAAAACTTACGACAGATCAACTTGGGTATCTCTTAATCGGAATCTTTTAGTGGTTTACTTCGCCTTTTTAATCTTTTTTTTTTCTAAATAATCAATCAATTTTTTTTTCAGTACTCCGATCGATCTCCTGTTAATCAATGTCATACCATCAACTTTTATTTTCGTTAGCAAATTGTTACTGATATCGATCAATATCTATGTCCTTTTAATGAATGTTTGTCATCTTTAAAATTGTCGCTTTCCGACTATATGCAATATCGTAGCTTCTGTTGCAAAAAGAGAGCTAAACAGTCCAATGATTCAGCCATCATTTTGTAGTATTATTATGAAAAACATAGCATCTGACAGTGAGATAGCGTATATCAGTGTGAATAAAGATGTGGATGTATGTCTTCCTTTCACTCAGACTCAGACTCACATTGCGGCAAAAAAAAGTAGTTTTCATCAACAAATTCGATCGACAAGCGTAATTCCACATCTAGCAGAGATTATCGTACCGCTACATTTGGCAATCTGAAGCTTACGTGGTCGTTGTACCAAATAAAAAATCCCTCATATACTAGCCAAAATTTCTCCGTATTCTACACTTATCCAATCGATACAGGCTTATTTGTTTTTTACCATGCATAGAAACCTGACACTAATAACTTTTGTTATCTTTTTGGATACATACACAAAATCGTCATTGCATGAAATTCACTCGCTCTTCTTTGTGCAGAATGAATGAAGAAAATACGGTCATTGACAATGAATTATGAAAACTCCTACATAATTTCCTTTTTAAATCATTTTCTTGTCTTTATTTCAATATATTATTTACCATAGTATTTCAAAAAGTTTCGTATAGAATTCATCAAAACTGAACTGCCTTAAGGTCGAGTTTGAACTAAACGAATAAGAATTTTGTAATTCAAGTCTTTACTCAATCAGGTAACGAAAACTAATAGTTTCTCTGTGTTTACATGACGAAGTGATTGTTTTCAGGGTAAGTGACGCGTACAAAAATACATCATCTAGTTCCTAACAAATTACTGCTGTCTAAACAAACAAGTAATATTAGATCAAATTCATAGTCTTACTTTACATTTAGAGATAAAGAGATTCAAATGTTTTTCATGTGATTACATTCATTTATAAAAGTATCATAATTCGTTATGCCGTACATTATATTTCAAAACATTTTTTTATTCAGTAGAAAATCATTATCTGTGATTTTTTAGTTTAAAACTATCAAAAAAATATTTATCTTTAATCCAGTAACGTGCTTTTATTCTATTTATATCAAATACAAAGTAAATTTCATGAATCTTTAACTTGATCCCTATCAAAACAGAAATGATTATATTATGATTCAGCAGAAAAACAACAAACTTTTTACATAGATTAGACACTAAAGCAATGAAAAAAAGAACATTCTATTGATGAGTAATGTCAAAAAATATATGCAATATATTACCTAGTATATGATTACAAAGTATATATGAATTATAAGACGTAATCGTGATATAATGGTCTTATCTTGAAAATACTGAATTTCTAACACCTACATCTATATGGAAAAATGAAAAGAGAGCATTATTCTTTCATTTCTTACTTGCATTACGCCTCCAAAAGAACTGTAACAGGATGACTCATACTTTTCCTGCATCAATCATCGCTTTCTATAAATACAACAGAACAAAAAGTGCCATTTATACTGCTCTACTAAACGTCTTGAGACCTTAGAAAAGAAAAAATAGATAAATATATACACTGCTTTGCAAAAAAAAGTTTGTTTTTTTCTTCTGATTCATAAACCTTGTTGTGAAGGTTACATATATATATATATACCCGCCTTCAAATGTTATTTTTGTTGTAGAACAACATTCACGTTTTTACCAATCATAATTATGGTATTCGGCAAAGAACATGCACTTGAATTTTTGGCTAAAACGCCTATTGCATTTATTGGTACTATAACTCAAGTTATTCCGGGTATGTCCACACGATCAATGCCACCAATAAATCATTATAGATTACGATTTGAAAATATTCAACCTTTACGTGGTTCTATCTCAACAACAGAGTTCAGTTATCATCAACGTGGTGCAGACTATGTTCCTCAACAGATTATTCAAAATCCTAATGGTTCAGAGACAATGTCAGATCAAAGACAACAAGAACAAGTAAAAGAACCAACAGCTGGTTTGACTTGTTTAGCATGTTCTAGTGATGGACAACATATAAATACATTAGTTGAATTAGATAATAATATAATTGAACAATTAATTAAATCATCGAAAATTCCATTAGGATGGAGTAAACAATCGAATGGACACTATGAAAGTCCTTGGCAGCATTCTCATGCACAACATGTCAAATGGTATGATAATCAACGGTTTGCTAGTCATGAGAAATGTGTCAAAAGTGGTCGACCATTACTTATTACAACTGATGATATTTCACTTACATGTGAACCTGTTCAAGCAACTCATACAAAAGAATATCAAAATCCGGATGGTGATGGTACGTAAATAAATATCTTCATGGTTTGTTTTTTGTGAAAATTTGACCATCTTATTCTAGGTGTTTTCAACCTAACAGTAACAAATAATAGCAATCGACCAGTTGAAATACCTGCATTATTACGTGATAGTCATTCAAAAAAAATTCTTTGGGAAGAAAGTGTCTTTGTCATTACAGATGCAGGCAATCACTTCTTTCCAGGTCATGGTCAAGCACGTGATGTTGAACCAACTGTACTTGAACCTTACGAAAATGTATCGACTAAATTAGATACATTAACTTTACATGGTTTATCATGGCCTCAAGGTGGTTGGCGTTTAAATTTAAGATTTTGTTTAGGTAATAAAGCAACTGAAGGAAATTATTATTATTTTACTGATCATCATGAACCATTACGTAAGAAAGCTGAGAAGAAAAAAACTGCTATTATTGATTAAAGAAAACGAAATAACAATAGAGAAATCTTTTTTTTTGTAGATTTTGTTTATGGATTTTAATGTAAAATATTTATATAATATACAGGCACTAAATAGAGAATGTCATGTACAGATTAATTGATTTTGTTTTTCATATTATTATCTACTTGTATCAGTTTAATAAATTGTAAATAAATAGAAATATGGCATGATTGAACATCTCGATATATTTAATCATGAGACTTGAAAAAATTAGTTTGTTGCTCGAAGATAAATCGTTTTTATTCATGTTTAAGAATTATTAAGCAAATAGAGTGCACAATATTAATAGCTGAGCTATCAACACATTCGTTACCAAAAATTGTAAACATACTGTTAGAATACGTCTTTTAATAATGGAAAAGAAAAGGAAGATATTGATGACTAGAGAAATATGTACATTTAATTAGTAGATATCAATTCTTGTGTAAGACGTAAACGAGAAAATACAATTCCACCAGTTGGATTATTATCAGTGGATGTCATTTGTTCGATATTTTGTCCCATAACAGCAGCATGAAAATGTTTATTGTCATCTGATGATGCTATACGACGATGATTTGTATTAAGAAAAACAGTTAATTGAACAGAAGTTGAAACAGATGATGATGTTGATGATGTTAATGATAAATTTTCAATATCAAGTGATGATATTTCAATATGAATTGTTGATATTGAATCTCGAATTCGAAATGCATATGCATAACTTGGAAAAACAAAATTTTCATCAACTTGTGATGAACCTTGAGTATTTTCATAAACAACTTCAATAGAACCTGTTTTTGAAATTGTTATTGTCATTCCTATTTAAATATTTTACAAATAGAAAAAAAAAACTTTTCTGAAATCAATTAAGAATATCCTCAATCTTTTCTGATCACTTCTGATTCTCAACAAGGGTGTAACTAATCAAGTTGAAATATTTACTACAAATAGAGTACTTAAAATAAACAGACACATGTTCGAGGAAAATATTTCACTGAGGTTGTTGTGTGGAAACTCTAGTTTTTCATGGAGCTACATCCTAGTACATTACGATCCCCATCAAATTTCGTCCGATTAAGTTGAAAATATTTTTGAAGATACTTAAGACTAAGTGTCACAGATAGTTTCAAGCATTTTCAGAAATTCTACTGTCTTCTTTTTTCATGACAAAATATGCAAAGGTTTGGAGCTAATATTAGAGATTTGATTTTTAGAGTCCTATAAATCTGAACGTGAATGTCAGAAATGAAAAGCGGTGAATTCTACTTCTAGAGAATATTTTCAAGTATCTCTGACAAAAAAAATTAGTCCGATCGCACAAAGCTAGAGGAAAGAAAGAAAGAGGCTACCTTGCGGTATGAGGTTCTGCCTAGCGATAGATTCATTAGTCCGATGTCTTTCGTACAACTAATACTAGTTCTAGCTATGGACAAAAGGTCAGCCTGATGCAGAGTTCTTGCACTCAATCATTTACGTTCCCTATATATAGTAACTAATCACACACTAGCCAAGAGTGCAAGTATATTTCACAACTTTGTTAATATGCTATCGGAGTGATGATCCAAGATAAACACCCGTTAGTGACTTGTTCAGGATCATTCCGTGGCTAGTAGTTGCAAGGTTTGAACACAGTACCTATGGATACATACCGAACAACGTAGTCACTCAGTCATGACGACAAGCTACAGAGAGAGGTTGCAATATATCATGATACGGCCTGACGGGAAACCAGTTTTTCCGTAGAATCTCCTGTGAAATTTTTTTATTCGAACATGTCTCTCCTTATTCTAACAATGGAGGTGTGTGTATTGATAATCAAAAAGATAGGACATATTCGGGTCAAATGAAAACTCTCACCGAGAAACTAACAGGGTTAAAATATTAGCTGCCCATGGCTTGTCTAGAGGGAGATACGTAACTTTTAAATCTAGGTATAAAAATGAATCAGGAAAGGTTTTCTCCACTATTATAAGGATAAAACATTGTGTTGTTCGGGCCGATTCTAGGGTTTGTAGGGACTCTCTTTCATATGGCCCGAACAACACCATGTTCTGTCCGTATAATAGTAGAGTGAACTTTTTCTGTGGCTCATGGAAACAGCTTTTTCTGTCAACCACGAGAAAAAGTCACTTCGCTATTATAAGGACAAAACATGATGTTGTTCGGGCCATATGAAAGAGGGACCCTACAAACCCCATAATTGCCCCGAATAACACTATGTTTTGTCCTTATAATAGCGAAATGAATTTTTCTCGTGGTTGACAGAAAAAGCTGCTTCCATGAGCCACAGAAAAAATTCACTCTACTATTATATGGACAGAACATGGTGTTGTTCGGGCCATATGAAAGAGGGTCCCTACAAACCCTAGAATCGACCCAAACAACACTATGTTTTATCCTTATAATAGTGGAGAAAACCTTTCCTGATTCATTTTTATACCTAGATTTAAAAGTTACGTATCTCCCTCTAGACAAGCCATGGGCAGCTAATATTTTAACCCTGTTAGTTTCTCAGTAAGAGCTTTCATTTGACCCGAATATGTCCTATCTTTTTGATTATCAATACACACACCTCCATTGTAAGTGCTGTATCTACGGTAAAAATTTCAACGTGATCGGTTGTATCCTTTCGAAAACTAAAAATAGTCAAAAAAGACAAGAGTTTTTCTTAAATATTTACCTGCTTTTGATATATGTTCAGTTTCAGCTAAATAACATAGAACAGCTTGTGTTTGTGATGATGCATCAGTAAGAAAATCAATTGTGCCTGACCACGTACAAGCAACTGTTGAATCAAATGTTTGTTTTGTACGTAAAAAAACATTAGATTTTAATAGAACAGCACTAAAATCTGATACCAAGACATTATCTTCTTGACCTGTTATTGTATGCCAATAATCTTTCATTGATGGAAATATATCTTTTTCATTTTCTCTTTCATTTTGAGTATAAAAATTTTCACTTATTAAAGTATCAAATGGTGTTGGTAAATCATAATAAATTAATGAACGATTAAAATGTGTTCGAAATTGAAGCAAACATTTTAAATTTTCTTGTGTATTTTCAACTTCATCAATCGGTGACCAAAATGTTAAACCTGATTTAGTTACTTGTGCAAGCCAATGAAGTTGATCAAATGATTTAAATGCTAATGAAAGACGAACGGGAAATGTTATTTCAAAATTAAATAAAGAATAATTATCATTTTGTGTGATTGTTCGATACATATCAATTACACTTGACCAAGTATATGAATTTGTTGTTTTATCATAAATTGTTGTCCAACCAAGTGAAAATGATATCATTAATTGTGGTATTACACGAAAACCAAATGCAAGACCTTCACTTAAGAAACGTTGAGCATCAATAGGTTGTGCACATTGTGGATTTGCACGAACAATATCAGCATTGAGAATAATAGGACCATTAATCTATGATAAAAAATCTACGTAAATTAAACAAAATAGGATGAATCTTTAAGAGACTAACATCATCTTTTTGTGCTTCTAATTCATTGAGACATGGTTGTAATGCATTGATATCTTTAAAATCAAGTTTCAAACCTTTACTTGTTGATTTAACTTCGTTAAGAAATTCAGAAAATGTTAAATCACTTGCTTTATGTGGTGGATGAGCCATGATAGGATCACTTGATGATGAACCTATTAGAATATCAGCTTCAATAAACATTAATGAACCTATTAAATAAAACTTTTTTTTCATTATTGAAAAATTTCATATTGAAACATTTACTTTTAAGTGCTTCTTCAAGTTTTTGTTGACTATTAACAGCATGCGCCCATGTAATACGTGATGCATCATTTTCAATACTCGGAAAATAATGTAATGTACGTTGAAAATATCGTTTATCATCAGTAGACATTAATTTTTCTAGAATTTAAACAAAAAAACGAAATAAATAGCGAAAAAGAAACAGACATATGTATACATTTTCTTTTATTTATTATTATAAATATATCTGATCTATGGATTACAACAATAAAGAAGAAGAAAAAAAAATAGAACGAAAAGAAAATTTTATGTTAACATTGATTGATTATTTGTATGATCCATATCGGATGTTGATGTATTGTCATCAAATGTATTTTGTACACATGAACGATAATATTCTTTACTTGATATTAATTCATGAAAAAGATTTTGTGTTGATATTATATCAGGAAGAATATGTTCTGTTTGCTAAAAAATTTAAAGACATTCTTGTTT
>CAJNOL010005708.1:0-10897 GCA_905250125.1 Rotaria sordida | reverse complement strand
GAGTCTTTCTTCCAGATGATGATTGCGACGATTATGATCATATCATACCAGCTATTGGTATTCGATACAGATATTCCAATGCATATGATCCAGATGATATACTAATCTATTATGATCTTTATTCACCAAGAGCATTTGAAAAATCTTTAAGTGAAGAAAAGATGGCTTCGACCAGAGCAGAGATGTCAACAAACACAAATATACGTGATGAACGTATACCGTTAATTGTAAGTATCAATGTATTCTAGATATAGAGAGTCTAATTTTGTATCTATCATTGCAAGAGTTGAAAAGAAGAACAAAAGTTTTTAGATGATTAACATGATGGATATGTGCTACAATGGAATAGAACTCACTTTTCGTTTATCTATACTCTTTAATATCAATTATTTTCTAAATTGTTTAGACTGATTATGGTATTGCAATAACAGGAGTGATTGATAAAGATGACGTAACACTTCCTGTTCACCTAGCAGTATCAAAAAGAGATGAACCAGATCCCGTACTTAATGCAGAGTCAAGAGACATGGATGGCACTGTCACAGTGAACAATTTGATAATAGGAAATACTTATGTTCTTCTTCGTTATGCTTCCTATAAATTTACTCCTACAGAAGGAGATGCTAACAATTTCATTCATTCACATTTCGATGTTAAACATGAGTTCATCGCTGACAACAGTACATACGTTTACAAAGATCCAAAAAAAATACCATCGACAGGATCTGTTTATTATCGATGTGTTTTAAAGCCTGATGTTGTTCGAAATTCAAGTGAATAAACTAACCACACCCTAGAATGCTTAATATGCTACTAAAGTAAACGACAAGCCGTCTGAGAAAAAAACCAAGCATACGTTGTACGATACAAAAAGAAGAGTGTGGGTGGGTGTAGTTGTGAGTTTATGTATTGGTTTCTTTTATCCCGTCTGTTAGCGGTTGTCCTTTTGGATCAACGCTAAGTTCGTTTTCTTTCTTTTACGGAAAAAATATGTCTATATGTGTGTGTATATGCACACTATCTTTTATTATCTTTAAATGATAGAAAATACGTACATATATAGTGAGCGAGAAAAAAAAAGAAAAAAGAAAAGGGAGAGAGAAAAAAGAAAGAGAACAGAGACTAGATATGTATCACTGAGAAAGAAATAGAAAAAAGAAATAAAAATAAAATAAATGTTTGAAAATAGATGACGAGTTGTATCAGTGCGACATCACTGTAACACCGTCCACATCAACACCCAATCTGAAGACCTTGTTTCAGCAGAATTTCTACGGTGTCAGTCTTGGCTTAGATGGAATAGTTCAAAAATGAAATGAAAGAGTGCATCGTTTTTCGTTCTGTTTATGCTGTGTAGAATGTCTAGAGCAATAAAAAGTCTTCTTTTTTCTAGTCGCTTCTGAAGAACAACGTAGCACAAAAAATAAAAGCAATGATTTGTATTGCTGATGGAAGAAAAAAATGTAAAGTTCACATTTGAAAATGGGTGTAGATGCAGTGTGTGCTTGCGAGTATCTTTGCCTACTCCACACCCACATCCTTTATGGAAATAGTATTTTGCGTGCAATAATTTCAATTCATGTTCATCCAGAAAAATTGTTAACGGGTGTGTGGGTGTATGCCTTCAATTCATTGACGCCCACACCCCACATCCCACACCCACCCCGGCCACGATACCTGGTATTCTCGCGGACCTTCTCTTAAGACTCAAAAAGAACTCTATATCACACCAACAATTATTGTTCTTTCTGCTCTGCCTCAAGCTATTCTTACATTTAGTTTTGCATGTACACAATTAAGTGATTGGCAACGTCATGCATTGCTTAATTCTTATCTACTCTCATATGCTCCACAAGTTCTTGGCTTCATTCTCTATGTTCTACCATCGACTAGTTACAAAAAAGAATTTTTTGAGACATGTATCGTCAAAAAGTCTCTGAAATGGATGTTGACCCAGAAAAAGAGTCAAACACCATTTCGAAGACAAAAACATACGTCAAGGTTATATGAATCTTTCGAACGTTTTGCGTTGATGCCTTTTTGCTGCTTTCGGTGGGTGAGTGTGGATGTGGGTATGACTATGAGTCTTCTGTTCTGTCACATCCACACCTACATCCTGCTTGTTCCAGTACCGATTAAATTTCTATATGTACAGTATTTTTACATTGCTAAAGCGCTTTTAATAAAGCAACAGAAACATCGTGTGCTGCTTAAAAGAAATAAATTCAATACATTTGAACTTATTCTGGATTTTGTAAATTGTTAGATTATAATTTATTAATTAGAGACATAATATTGGGGTGTGAATGTGGATGTGAGTGAGGGTATAGGTAAACAGAACTATTGCAACACCTACACCGTATACATGTATATCTCTCTACATCTTACCCTAGGACATAATTGAATTACTGGAGATATTCTCTAAAGACATGTAATCCGTAATTGCTACAATTGTGATTCACAGTAATAGGTGTCTCAGATATATTTTTCTCTTGCAATAGAAGAAAAACGTCTGCATTACTATTGAGCAGTTCGCGGCATTGATCAATAACATATATACAACGCCGACCATTATTACTTGTCTCACTTGAAGTTTATCAATAGTTCAAGCTTTTAACATGCAATTTTGTCTACATGTGTATAGTGAGAAACACTGATTGTAGACACCAACCCGATATGAATTGAATGTAATAGGACAGAGTTATATACACTAAACACTGTCTTTACCTTGGATTGCTTATGTCAAAAAAATGATATTTTTCTATTGGTGAAGGTTCTATAGGTTATTTTTTCAGTGATCAATATAACTACTAATGTGTACCATTCTGGATAGCAAGAACACTTGAATTCATTGAGAAATAAGTGTTTCGTGAAGTATTTAGGCATACTATACTTCTGAAACATTCAGAAAACATTCGTGGACCTATGAGTATGCGGGAAAAAAATGTCCAGTGAATCAGTTAATCTAAAGATGATTTCCATAGTCAAGAATTAAAAGTCATCACAAGTGAAATTCTGTAGACACACTTTAACAGAATGGTATCTCAGCAGTCTGAAAGACTTGAATGATGGATTCTGCGGCATTCAAACTGCTAATATGGTTGAGATATGAGCATTGCAAGGTAAAGATAGGATTCGGTTGATGACTCTGTCCTATTACATTGAACCGATGTCAAGTTGGCATCTACGATTAGCATTTCTCGCTACACACATGTGTGCAAAATCTCACATCAAAAGCTTGAACTATTGATAAACTTCAAATCGGATAAGGAATTGTGGCCAGCACTGTATTTTCATTACCATAACTACGTTGTAACTTCACCTGAACATTGATTTAACAATAAACCATCATGTTTTAAAACCTGTAGGAATCATAGAAATTCTTTAAGACGTTCTGTGACGTATACATGTTATTCTCTTTAATAAACACGTGCGTTCCAAAATAGAAACTATACACATATAAGAAAAAAGTAAGAGCGACATCAAGATAATTCTCTAATGTTCATGTTTATTTTTCTTACGGTCGACAAATATCTTTATTTATTTTAAATTTTCTTGGATTCCCACAACTCTTCAATAAATTGCATAGTATTGGATTTATCTGATGGCATTGGAGTCTACTAAATTCTTTTGGACATGTTACTTTTTGAATGAGTCCAACCTGTGGATCGGTCCATGGAACTAAATCACGATCATTTATTATGTTAAATACACGCTCATTGATTGTCTCCATTAGGATATCCTTCGTTTCACTATATTTGGCACGGGAATTTGATATACCTGGTCCACTAATAGATACAACAGCTACTGTGTTATTCATGGCAATACCAGCTAATTGTGCTAATCCACCACCAAGTGAATGTCCAACTAATATCAATGGCTTATTTTTAAATTTAACGTTTATCTCTCGTAACAGTTTTATCATTTGTTTAACATAAAAACGTTTTGATGATTGAGTCAATTTATCACTAAAGAAATTTTCTAATAATGACATTTTTTCGACAATTATTTTATGAACACCTCGTGGATATAATCTTGACCATGGAAATAGAATTGAAATCATTTGATTTATTGTTGATTCAGTCCATATATCAAAATCAACGAGCCATTCGTAGGATAATGTTGTACCGCGTATAACAACAATAACTGCTTCGGATGTATCCAAAGTGTAATAGGTTATTTCACCATGACCATATTCTTTATAGTTCTGAAATTGATCAACAAAGACGACAGAATCATTTGGATAAAAATGTTTTATTTCGGATTTTAATTCTGCTTTCGGTACATAAGCTAATGCAGCAAAGAGCGTCATATCTTGTATATCAAAGTTATTAAATTTCCAATAACAAGCTTGCATTTTATAGTGTTGCTCTTTATCATTACTGAATTTCTCAAAGCTACCAGATAATTTTATTGGATACAATGTTGAATTAGTTTTATCGTGCACAGTTTCTACATAGATAGAGCAAGCAAAACTAAATCCCAAAAATCCAATTACAGAAAGTAAAATAAACACTATTGAAAATGCTTGCAAATAAATACCAGTCGATTCATGACTCTTGATCCACTTTTTTAAAGCCACTGATAATGATGAATATTTTATCCAATGCTGTCTATAATAATGTATTAATGCAACTGTATAAGCCAGTACAACAAGTAAAAACAATGCTGCCATCCGATTACTTAATGAATTAAGAAGCAATAAAATCACAACGCCGACTGATGATATGAAATGCATCAAAATTATTAAAAATCCAACTAAAGACATTTGAATATTTAGAATCCATTGATTTGTTTGTTGATTAAAAACTGGTGGTACCCAAAGAAGAATAGGTATTATGTTTAAAATATTGATAAGTAACAAATTACGTTGATGAAAGAAATGTGCCAAAATATGATTTAATGATATCAACATAACATGAAGAATAATTACTATAAACAATTTATATATATGATATTGTTGATTTTGCTTCATTGATAATGATATTTGAATAACTTTTTTGATCAACCTCACTTTCAAAGCATTCGGTTTGTAAAATGAGATATTTTTTTCTATTGATTTGTTACTGGAACACGGACATATTCGATCATTACCAATATGAATTATTTCTATTGGTGTTTGAATAAACAATAAAATATAACTAGAAAATAAAATTCCAATAATAGTATAACATAATACATTTACACTATATGTTTCGCTGTGTCCCGCATTGTAAGCGACCGTCAGAGCTGTAAATATGACAAATGCACGAAAATATTGTGTTTCATCATTATCAGTCGTATTCATAGAAGAAATGTTTACATTTATCTTCTCTGTGACACTTTTTCGAACAAAACAATACATACTAAATAAATGCACAATATGGAGAATTCCCATTAAAAATAGTGGAAAAAGACCCAATGATGCAAATAGAGTTCTAAATCGATCTTCATCTATAATGAACCTTCGAAATGTCATATAAACAATCATACCAACTGTAATAAAACATCGGTAAATATGTTTTTTTTCTGGAAAATATGACGAAGCATCAATATTGTTTTTATCATCATTTTTATTCATTGTTTTTTCACTTAATTTTTCTTCTTTTGTTTCATTAGTTGTATAACAATGAAAACCAAATTCTATAATAAACCAAAAATAATGAGATGAAAATGATATAATACCAGGTAATATAAAATCACATGCTAGAAAAACTAGGACGTTGTATTTAGAATCAACACTAGAATATAAAAATGGTATAAATAATAATTGTAAAACAATATTTAATGAATAACCAAGCCATAATACAGCTGCCTGTAATATCAACAATAACGTGATTAGTCGCGAACACAATGAATAGCTAAATATATATAATAATAGTCCTTTAACTAAATCGAAAATATGTTCACCAGAAAATAGTGGATAGCAATGAGGACAATATCCTGAATCACTTGGAGATATTTCTTCTCTTGTGTCTAATTTATCAGCATTTCCTATCATTGTTGAGTTTTATATGGAAAAATATCTAAAGAGAAACGAATGAAAAGTCTTTATAATCAATATTAAAATCAGTCTGCTCTCCTTGATAATGATAGAAAAAAAAACAGAGTAGCCTTGATAAGAGACGTCATAGAAAGTGTCACAAAATAGATGATGGCATAATTTTTAGGAAACTGTCCATGTGATATCTTTATTTGTCGATACATTTCACGCAAAGTATGACGGCATACGAATGAAGAGAAATAAACATTCTTCTGTCAAGATAGATAAGAACCACTTCGGAAAGGTACGTTAATTTCAGATATTTTTTCAACCAACTGTTCAAACGACATTAATTAACTTGATGCTTAACTTCGGTCAAACAGGTTTTTTACTAGATCATACAACATGATTTTGGTGGGTTCCTCAGATCGGAAGAATCTTATTATTTTTAACAGCAGCGAAAATGTTTTGTAATTAACAATATCAGCCAAGAAAGACTTATTGAAAATGACAGAATTCACTTTTGCAGAAAAACTGCAAAAGTAAATACTGTATAGACTATCTTCATGATGGAACTAACTGATATTGCGCAATTACATAGTGATATATACACCATGACCATTGAATATTTTCCGTTATTCGTATAGTATACATATAAGCTGCTTATAACTAGTGAACTATTGTTTTTTCCTATACGATGACATCATTATACACTCTTTTCTTTTTATCTTCGATCTATACGAGATACATCGAAAATAACTTACAAAAGTGAATTCTGTCATTTCCAATAAGTCTTTCTTGGCGGATATTGTTAATTACAAAACATTTTCGCTGCTATTAAAAATAAAAAGTTGTATATTTCGATATTAAGTCGTTCATTTATATATTATTTTTCGGAAGAGCCGAACTACCTAAAGAAAGTCTATGCAAAGAGTAGTTCTTAGCATATGGATATTGCTAACATGTTACTCACAGCAGTCTTGAATAATGTCAACAATGTTTAAAGTTGGTCAGAATTTATATGTATGTTGTAATCGTTCTTTTTCTTTTAAATAATGTGTGATTGACTCAGACCACGTGTGGTAATATGTTCTGTTGCGTTTCTGTTTTTGTCGCAGCTCACTTTTGCGTTTGCTTTTATCAACCTTTAGGGGTGAGTGGTCTCCTACACACTATCATGTAAGGCAACAGTAAAAATGTCGGAGTAGAGAACGAATTTATGTTTTTATGCGATGAGTAATATATTTACACATATGTAGGGCACGTGTCTCCACAATCCAAATGCTTTGACAATAGTTGATCTCGAATTTGTCGATATCAACATTTTGAAGACTTTAACTATGATCGCAAAGGAGGAGACATTATGCAATGATATCGACCCCCTCTTGAAATTGGGTGTTACATTTTTCAAGCAGTCGATTGAGATATCAAAAGTCGATTAACGTTCGAATTTTCGTTCACATTCTATTTACAGGAAACTTAGATGAGATAGACTTTGTTGATCATTTTAGTGAGTACGGATGTAAGTTTACGCGACATTTTTAGGTCAAATGACATCTATATTGTGTGATATTATTCATCAATGGCAGCAGTTTGGTGCCATTGCATTTTCTTTTTGTAGTAAAAACATTTTTTAAAGCTCGAACAATTTCTTTAGCGAATTTGTTACTTAGCACACTTCTCTGAACATATTGGTCTTCGCACGATGAATATTTTAAACTTTTTTCGTTTAAAAGGAAAATTCGAATTTCGTAGCAGAGCTCGTTCAGAAATAGTAGAACGGACTAAGAATGATCTGAGAATAATAAAAGAGTCAATGAGAGGGCGTGGGTGTGTGGGTATGAGTGGGGGTGGGGATGTGGATGTGGATGAACCGGAGACCCACACCCTACTGTTCTTTGTTGTCATGACGATGTGTGAAATATCAGTAGATCGGCATTTCTTCGAAATTAGACCAATCTGGGGTGTGGGTGTGGGTGTGTTAGTGTGGGTATGGCTTAAATGGAGAAGCTAGTTTCACACTCACACCCTGTTTCAGTTGATTGTTGATCAGATGAAGTTGTTGGAATTGTATTAATATCTTCATTACGTGATGAAGATATACGAGCATCAGTAGTATGACGTCGAGTTTTCATTTAAACGTGAACGGCAATTGTTGTAGATTATTAGAAAGAAAATAATTAGGTTTATTGATATTTATATATAGAGAAGGAAACTAGATAGATGTTACGAATTGGTCGAAAAGTATGTTTTAATATAACAACAGAGAAAAGAGAAAAAGAAAGAGATGATTTTTTGAACCGTGAGACTGGATTCAGTCATTTAATTATCTTCCAATCGTTTGAACTAACATCTTTGCATATTCAGCTTAAACAACACGACTAAAATTCCTTTACTTCGTTTTTTATATACCGCCGACGCATATCGACACGTGTGATGACACGAAAGAAGTTTTCTGAATCCTGATCCGTTAAAAATTACAGTTTAGTTTATTACCGTAAAAAAAATGTCACATTGTCATTGTAAAAACTTCAACTTGTAAAGCATATCTGATTAAGCTGTGCATAAGCTAACCTTATATAATCAGCCCGTTACATACAATAGCCATTAAAATAACAAACTAAGAAAAAAGTGTAAAATATTGTCCAAAAATATTCGATTTGGAATGGTTCGTGTAAGCTATTTATTAGATGTTCAATATGTGCATGGTAACGACGAATGTGCTGTTTTTTTTACGTACATGACAAAATGCAAATAGTTTCTACTGAACTCCTTCAAAAGACTCTCCAAATCTCTTTGCTCAAGTCATATCCGTAAAAGACAACAGATGAATAAAGCCGAAATATAGCGATCAATGGTTTTTGGATCTCTACTCATCTTCCTGAGTCTATCAATCCAACTACCAAGTTCAAAGATATTTTTTTTGATTTAGTAGCCCTCGACGAAAAACAAACGTTAACAACAAATAATGTAATAGAAGCCGGCCACGATTAAAACTGAAACCCCACCATTAGCTTGAGTACTTAGCTCATATCCAAACCCAAACCCAAACTCCCAAACGGTTTGGGTTTGAGTTTGGGTTTGGTACATGCCTATTCAAAATTAAACTTCACTAAAATCGAATCAGTCTTACAAAATATCATCAGAACCTACAAATATTCCGAAAAATAGAAAAAAGAAAAGAGAATCAATATCAATCATTTTTTTCACTGACATAAATTTTCGACGAAGTTTCCACAACTCCTATCTCAATTATAATTTATAATTTTTTTCTGCTTTTCTGCTGTAGTTATAGGATTGTCCTATTTCATTTATAATTTAAAATTTTTTTTTCCACTTTTCTGCCATAGTTATAGTAACGCCCTATCTTGTTTATAATTTATAAGTTATAATTTATAATTATTTTTGGTGGGTTTGTCTTGCATTTATACAAAAGTTGTGACCGGATTGTAATTGATATTCAAAAAAATTTGTTCTTGTACCTTGATCGAGCCTGACATGTTTTTGAAATTTTCATTTATCGTATAACACGAATTAAGCAGCTACTCAAAAAATCATTAGACAACTAATTGTAAAAATGTTACTTTTTAATCAGTCAAATAGACTATAAATAAATTTCTTTTTCATTTTTTATTCAAACATCATGCATTAATAACAGTCAAGCATAAAAGAGTATTCTCAAAAAAAAACTCTTCGTAAAATAAATGATAGATTTATATTAATATTCCAAAACTTTGTATAATTCGTACAGAGAACGATAAATTATATGTCCAAAACTCAATAAAGTTCCGAGTACATATAAAATAAAACGAATATTCTTTATTTTATGAGATGTAAGCATATGATTACAATACTAAAAGAGTTATATCGAGACAAAAAAAAGATTGCAGTATTAATAATTTTCGTCAGTTCTTGAATGAAAAATAAATATTTCGAAATTGTGTGACATTAAAATGACACGGTATTCTTATTTAACTTTATACGAAATTCGATGCATGTGAAAGAAATATTCTTTTTCTTGTTGCTCAATTCTATTACATTTTTGATAATAAAATGAATTTTAATTGAAATTAACATACCAATAATCATATTCAAGTTCGTCTCCGATATTTAGAAGAACCATAGATTATTATTTAAAAGAGTTTCTAGTTCAGTATTTTTATACATCTGAAAAAGTTTTTGTTTTAGTGTAATTAAAATTATTCTCTTATTCTTCTTTTGTTTTTTCTTTTACTTCAATTCATAATGTAATGATGGATACAGAAAATTTTCTAGAGTGCTGTCAAACGTAGAAAAATTATTTGCATCTCAACAGAATGAAAAGTTTTCTTTAAGGCTGAAAGAAAATATTTAAAACACAAAGCTTTTATTTTAAAAACTTTTGTTACATAGTGAGTATTTATAGAAGATAATTTTTAATCTTTCTTTTTGAAATAAAATTTTAGTTTAAGTTCAAATAAATTTTATTTATTTTCATGATTAAGACCAAAACACTTGATTTTTTATCTGTTATTTCTATTACGTAGTTATCACTATTTGAGGAAATAATTCTTTTTGTCATTTCAACGCTACTCTTCTATTTTTTGTCGAAGATTAACTATTCTTTTTTTGTAGAAATTAATAATTATTTGTTTATTATAAAATGTTTTCATTGAAAAATTATTTTGTCAATTTAAATATATTTGAATCATCGACTGATTCAACAGCAACAGATGCAGAAAAAGAACATGAACGTCGATCAAATATTATTTCAACTCGAATCTTTTTAATTATTCTTATCGTCGTTCTATTTGGACTCGCTATTATTATGAAAACAAGAAGTCGAAATACACTTATAATAGTTGAAAATCCAAGTGAAGATCAATTCATAAACTTACCATCTGATGCTCACTGTCCATGTTCTCGTATATCATTAACCTATGATGAATTTATTTC